>PVIR01025338.1:0-25114 GCA_004026965.1 Petromus typicus | reverse complement strand
TACTTTGTTCACCCTCCTATAATAATACAAACAAACAAAAAAAGAAAAATTGGGGAAGACTGAAACCCTTTAACTTATAGGTACTGATTCTGACTGAAATCCAAGACAGAATGAAAGAAAAAGAGGAGAATAGGGGTACAGAGCAGGAGCAGGCAACAGGAGACTATTTTCCCCCTTCTGTAAATATAAGAGCGGTTGAGAGAAAAAAAAAAAAAAAAACCAAAAAAAAACAAAAACGGAATTGAACAGATCAGGCAACTGAAGAGCAGAAAAAATGAAAAAAATAATGATAGAAAAGAAGAATAACAACAGCAGAGGCAACAGCAACAACAAAAACAAAACAAAAAAACTAAAAGCATGATCGAAAGAGCCCATCTGTTGTCTCCTGTACGTGGTATGGGAAGTAGCGTGTCAATTAGTCACAGGGAGACAAACGTCATCCTCTTCTAGACTTTTAGTAAAATGCCTAAGTTGAGAAGCATATGCAGAAATGCTCATTGTCACTGGTCATTCAAGAGATGCAGATGAAAATAACACTAAAAGTTCATCTCACTTCGCAAAGAATGGCTGCTTTCTCAGAATTAGCTGCCAACAAATCCTAGTGAGGCTGTGGGGAGAAAGGAATCCTTCTCCACTGTGGGTGGGAATGTAGACTGGTACAACCATTGTGGAGATCAGTGTGGAGATTATTCCAAAAACCAAGATTAGAGGTCCTGTTTGACCCTGCTCTTCCCCTACTAGACATATACATGAAAGGAAAAAAAAAATTCATACCAAAGCAACATATGTGCACCCATGTTCACAGCAGCTCAGTTTGTGAGGGATAAATCTTGGGAAAAAACCCAAATGTCCATCAATTATAGAATAGATAATGAAAATGAGATTTTTCTATAAAATGGAGTATTACTCTTCCATAAGGAATAATAAGTTTGAGTCATTTATATACGAATGGCTGTACCTTCAGGGTATACTCCGAAGTGAAATACATAGGTCACAGATGTGTGGATATTGTATCTTTTCTCTAGTATGAGAAACTAAAGAGGTAAATGTGCTCTAGAGTGTATGATAGAGTAAAATAGAAAAAAAATCAAAGGAAAATGTGGTTTAGGGATAAGTAACAAGAAGAAAGAAAAAGTGTGATAGTAAAAAAAAGGAAACAAAGCTCATGTACATTGGGGGTGGGAACTGTAAGATGGGTAGGAGAATAGAGTAGGAGAATGGGTAGGAGAATAGAGAATTGTAAGATGGGTAGGAGAACTAAGTCATGTCATGTGCTAGCAAAAATTCTTAATGTTGAGTGTGATCACAATGTATATATAAAATGTACCAATAAAGATTCAAATCAAAAAATCAAAAGAAGTACTTCTACAATTCTTGGTGAGCACAATTGTTCTGTTGAGAACTCTTCCTTTATTAAACCCACTGAATTCCTCTGTACAGCAGGAGGAGGGCTGGGCCTGCACTCTACTTAGCTTTTGCACAGTTGTGAAAAGATTCTTGAATAAGTGAATTCTCCTTTTTGGTGGAATCATCCTGGGCTTTTTATGCTTTCATCTTTATAAGTTTCTTTATGTCAGCACCATCCACAAACAAAGCAATGACTTAGGACAATGTTTGGAGTTTGGATTTATAAGAAATGAAAAATCTTTAGGAGCTAAGAATCAATGGAATGCTTTAATACAGATGCTAATGCAGTTCCTGTAAAAAAGAATCTTGTTTGAGATATGCAGATGAAATAGCAAATGCATCTAGAGTTTTGGTTGTTAAATACCACTCAGCACAGGGAAACTTTCTATGAATTTCACCACCACTCACAAACATTACAATGCTACAGAATGATGTTGATTGTTGAAATCTGTTGACTCATCCACCCAGAGATAAAGCTCTTCTTTTCCAGTGTATTACCTAAAATTTCTACAACATTCTGTGACATTTCAATACCTCAATTATCATTTTCCTAAAAGGGGAAGATATTCAAATTTTGATTCAGGATTTTGTCTTAGCAATATTTTCACTGTAATTTTACATGTGGATATTGTTAATATTTGACTGATGGTTTACTTATAATTTCTTGGAAATATTTTATGAGAGGACATTACTCATTTTATTCTATTTTAATAAGTGATTATTTTTGATGGCTGTATTGAATAATCAATACCTTTGTTTCTAAGGAACAGTGTGACCATCAAATACATATCATTAAATTTCCTACAAATACTGCTGTACTTTGAATTGCTGCAGAAAAATAAAATAAGTTTGATTGCCAGCACATATAAAATCATTGATTTTATGTGTCTACTTCAGCACTAGTGCATGGCTCATCAGCTTGGAACACTTCATCACTAGCATTATAAGAGCTTTTTACTGGCTCAGGCCTACACTCTCCCTCTTGCATTGTATCTCTCATTTTAAAAATATCATCATATTGAACCATAAGATATATTTGTAAAACACAAGAGCAAATAAAATAAAAACTATAAAAACATAATATAAAGCTACATACCTGGGTAGTGGCTGATGTGGATTCTAAGTTTGAGCTCAATATGGGAAATTATTCAGTTTAGTAAAACCTTGTTTCAAAAAAAGAAAAACAAAATCCTGGGATTATATAGCTCAGTGATACTGACAATATCAGAAAGATTTGAAAATCAAATCATTACAGCTGTAATTTTGCAAATTCTTTAGGAAAGAACTTTCATATATTTTCATCAATTGCCAGAGCACTTATAACCTTGAACCACAGAATTTGCTTTTGCCTATTAAATTCTTAGGTGATCTTCCAGTTAGTTTTGTTGCATGTGACAGACTGTATTTTCTGAAGATAGCCTCAGGTCTGCTGTGGTAACTAGCTGATGCTGACAATTACATCATTGGTTCTCTTAATTCAGATGGGAGAGATACATCTCCTTGTGCTATTGCTGAGAGTCCGGTCTTATTTTCTGCTTCCCCATTGTTTTTGAGGAGTAACCTTTACCAAGATACTTCTTTCATTCTTTGCCTCTGTGTATTTTCTATACTGTACTTCATTGTACAGCGAGGATCTTCTTCCCATAGAAATGGATAGAACTAAAAGTGGTTTTTATATTCAATTTTTTAAAAAAGTACTTTTGTACCCTCGATTCCTTATTTTTTCACCTCCCTGATGCACTCAAGACTTGTTTGTGGTTTGCTGTGTGTGTGTCTTGTGCACTGCAGCAGACTGCCACAGTGACCTATGTTTAAACACCAGACATTTGTTTCTCTAGATTCTGAAGAGTTGAAAGTCCATTAATCTAGTTTTTTGATTATTTCATACCACTCAGCACAGGGAAACTTTCTACGAATTTTGTCACAATTTACAAACATTGCAATGCTACAGAATGATGTTTATTGCTGAAATCTGTTGACTCATCCACCCAGAGATGAAGCTCTTCTTTTCCAGTGTATTACCAAAAAGTCGGGACTTTTTTTTTTTTTTTTAAGGTTTTTTGAGACAGGGTCTCACTTTTGTGGTTCAGGCTGGCCCTGAGCTCAGCCTCAAACTGACATCATAGCAATCCTCCTGCCTCTGCCTCCCAAGTACTGGGATTACAGGCGTGAGCCACCACGCCCGGCACTGTGGTATGGGATACTGATTGCTGCTGGGCGTGAGTCTCCACACCCAGTATAGGTATGTGGTTACCGGGGAATCGAACCCGGGTCCTTGCACTTGCAAGACAGGCGCCGGAACCACTGAGCTAACTCCCCGGCCCGACTTTTTTTTTTTTTTTAATCTTTGTTGGTACATTAAATATACACATCATGATTGTACTCCATAATGGGGATTTGTACCAGTATAAGACACTATTTAATTCTCATACCAAAAAGTCGGGACTTTTATTCATGCCACTCAGCACAGGGAAACTTTTTATCACTCTTGGAGTCATTGTTGCGATGCTCTAGAGACATGAGCACCTGGTCTCCTGACAGCAGGACTGAATAGGGAAAAGGACCTTGGAATTCTTTTATGAGGTCCCTAATTTCAGTCATAAGTGTCCTTCCCTACCATTTCAATCAACCTCTAAAGGCCCCATCTCTTAATAGCATCACAGTCACAGTTAAGTTACAGTATATCATTTTCTAAAAACAAATTCAGATCATAGGAGTTATTTGTCTTGTTTTGGTCTTATTTCTTACTTTTATTTAGGGGAATTTATTCCAAGGAAATTTCCATTATGCATTTAAGAATAAAAAGGTAAAGTGATCTTTCTTCAGAGCAGATATTTTAGGGCTCTTTCTGTGCTTGAAGCTACTTTACTGATGGCATTTAAAGTAGGAATACTTCAGGACGCTCTGCTCTGTTCCCACATCCACTTGCCATTCTTGTCTCATTCTTGTCTCCTTTCTTACACCAAAGTCACATTTTTCAGCTTTACAAGCTTTTAAAAATATTACTTACATTATTTTATTTTTCTTTATATTTTAAGTTTACTCACTCCAACATAATTTCCATGTATTTTCTAGGTCAAATTTTCATCAGGAAGATGTGTATACCCCTACTTCTTCAATACTCTTCCTCCTCCCCCCCCCCATTGTCTCTACATATATTTCATTGTTTAGAGTCTTCAGACAAACCATGTCATTTTAACATTCTCAGTTAACTATGTACTCAAATATCAGATATATGCTTGGAGCATAGCATCATTCTATATTTATTCAGAATTTTCCACAGATCCCAGCACACAGAAAGATTTGATAGCGTATGGAATAATTAAAAGATAATATGTTAGTGCAATTCTTTATAGTCCAATGAACAGGTGAGGGTATATTTAAAGTATGCCAATCCTTTAAGCATGATTTTAAGGAAATTTCCTTGATATGTATATCAGTATTGACACTCCTTAAGTCATCATTCTTGGACAAAATTTAAGTGTCACTCATTGTTAAGATAAAGCTGTTATTATTTGAAATTACTTGCTTTTTCTCAATTTTTACAAGATATTTTTTTGTTATCATAAGTTTAGCTAGCTTACACATGTATCTTTTTTTTTCAGTTTTTATGTCCTTTGCTATTTATAGTTAGAGCCAAGATTTTCATATGCCTATGTCCACATTATATAACTATCAACTGTTACATGGGCAAAGAAATTCATCCGGATGCAAACGAAAGTACTTTTTTCTCAGGATCGACTGGAAATCAGCTGTCATTTCGTTGCCCTGTAAGAAATCCTAAACAAGTTTCATAATATTTTCTAACCATTCTCATTGTTCATCTTTATTTGAGTAAATTTCCAAGAAATATGGCAGCAGATCAAGTCCTTCACCAATCTTTTCCCCATAGATATGTTAATTTGCTTACTTTCTTATACATAAACACAGGCAAATTCTTTCATAAGAGATAAGGAAAACAGGTGGGAGAGTACAATATCTGCTTTACCATAATAATAAGAAAAGGTGGACCGACCAGAGATTTAGCTCAGTGGTTCTGGCATCTGTCTTGCAAGCACAAGGACCTGGGTTCGTCCAGGTTAACCACATACAACAATGTTGGGTGTGGAGACTCACGCCCAGCAGCAAACAGTACCACATACCACAGTGCCGGGCATGGTGGCTCACGCCTGTAATCCCAGCACTCACGAGGCGGAGGCAGGAGGATTGCTGTGATGTGAGTTTGAGGCTGAGCTCAGGGCCAGTCTGAACTACAAAGCGAGACCCTGTCTCAAGAAGAAGAAGGAGGAGGAGGAGGAGGAGGAGGGTGAGGAGGAGGAGGGTGAGGGGGAGGAGGAGGAGGAGGAAGAGGAGGAGGAGGAGAAGAAGGAGAAGGAGAAGAAGAAGAAGAAGAAGAAGAAGAAGAAGAAGAAGAAGAAGAAGAAGAAGAAGAAGAAGAAGAAGAAGAAGAAGAAGAAGACACAAGGAAAAAGGAGGAAAGAAAGAGTTTTCCATATTACCAACTCCCAGTTCAAGTTGTACCACAGGGAAATAGATGCTTCTTGTCTGGGAAATGAAGGGAAACAAATGCAATTTTTAGACTTAGAGAAATAGCAGCTGCGATCAAAGGCACAGGGAAAATAATAATCAACTTCCTCTGGCTTTCTGTAAAACTGAACAATAATAAAGCCAAAAATGAAGACTAAGATCAATACTTCTTCCTTCAGTGTGCATGCATCATCATATTCCTAAACATGTCGTGAAGTATGAAGGAAACCGAACCCCATCTCATGGGTAACATCAGTTACTTCAGGCCAAACATATAGTATCCACCACGTAGGAATCACTGGGCAGATTATTTAAGAAGAAATATTATGAAAGAAACTTTACAAACTCTAACTACAATCAGGGAATCAATTCAGAAATTTATCTGAGTTGAAATAATTTTTAAAGTTCAAACAATTCCTGGAACTGAGAAATTCACTAAGCAAAATGAAAAATAGAGTAGAAAAGCATCAATAGCAGAATCAATTATGTAGAGAAAAGATCTAGTGACCTCACAAGCAATATATTTGAAAATACACTTTTGACAGAAAGATAAAAAGAATGGTAAGGAAGAAAGAAAGCATTTATTCAGGAACCTTTAAAAGCATTTGAAAAGCAAATATTGAGATATTGAGGGTTGAGTACTTGAGAATGTCAAAAAAGTAGAAAGCTTTTAAGATATAATGGGAAAAATGTATCCAAACCTAAAACAGTATACAATTATAAGCATGCAGAAAGATCAGAAATCACTATGAAAGTCAATTCAACTAAGTTTCTCTAGGGATATTATAATAAAGTTATAAAAAGATAATGACAAAGAGATTCTTTAAAAAAGTATCAAAAAGCATATGAGGATGTGACATTTGCAGTTAGCAGGTTACCATCCACTGTGTCTAATAAGAAATGCCAAAGTTCTTTATGAATCAAAGAAAGACATATTTGTAAGGTGAAAATAAAAAGTTTAAGATTCATTAATAAGAGTAAATATATTGAAAAATTCAAAATGTTCTCATATTGTATATGTGGCATGTGAATCAATCATGTTTATATGAATGCAACTACAAGACAAAATCATATATTAAGACTGTAGGAGGAAAAAGAACTGTCGAAAAACTAGAGATGTACCAGTAGCATAACAGGAAGATCTGATGAAATAACAATTACCTTCAATTTAAAGGAGTTAAATTTTCCAACTGAAAGATATAGAATGGATAACAGTCTGACTTCTGGTAATCAAGTTGATTTTTTGGCTTGCCCTTCATTTTTGCCTCCTCCTGGGGTAGGCTGTCTTCAATGGGAAATGTAGAGAAAACAGGAGACATGGTCAATTTCTTCTTTTCTAATTTTGTGCTCATGTTCTACTACTGCTATCCCCTGCCTCCCATTCTTCATTCTCGGATCTGACTCTGCTTGGTTTTACTAAGCACCCGGGGGTATCAGGTAGGAATTAGAGAGGATACTGTAGCAAATAAAAATCAATGACATTGGATTTATCTATTTAGAGAGAGTGATTGTATAAGAAAAAGAAAGTTAAAGAAAGAAGAGGCATGCTTGTTAAAAGTGTATTTATGAGCTGAGGATGTAGCTCAGTGGTGCATTCCCTGTCTGGCAAGCACAAGGTCCTGAATTTGATCAGAAATGTATATATATATACATATATACATACATATATACGTATATACATATGCATGTGTGTGTCATATATATGACATATGTTACATGTGTTTCATATATATTTATATAATCTATGTAAGTATTACATATATTTTTATTATAGTTACCAAAAATTTATCCTGAATCTCTCCTCTGTTGCCATTCACTTCATCAAAAAATTATACTCAGCAGCTTCCATAATGCATATTTATCATCAGGCATGATTTTTATAGTCTAGTCATGTTCTGCATGATGTATAAATTATGGGAGGAGTGTACTAGCAAGAAGACACTAATTTTTAGGTTTTTAGCAATGAAACTTCCATTTGAGCCATGTATTTGGAGACATAGTGTTACTTGGACTGAGGGTCCAGCTTGTTGGCAAACCCCGGTTGAGCCTGATGTAGGACCAGGGTCCCGATCATCACAGATGAAGCAAATAAAAAGTGTCACTGCTTAAAAGAACTAAATAGATTAACTCTGGTATTTTTAAAGGGAAGAATAATTTATTACTATTGGTTATAGAAGTCAAATGAAAAAAGATTTCTCTGGGAAAGTAATTCTGAACTCCTGAAGAAGACATTTTTGTTTGTTTGTTTTTAATGCTATTCAAAGAAAAATATAATGCACAATAGTGAACGTTTTTAAAATATGATTATACTTAAACTATAGATATTAGATACTGAAATTTAATATTATATTTTCCAAAAGTATCAAGATAATTTTTATCAACATTAATAAAGCTTTATTTAAATACATACATATTAGCTTTCTTTTTCTACTCAGCAGTTTACAGTTTCCAGGCAATGCTCAGCACTGGAAGATTCAACATTTCAATCTTGCGATTAAGGGCAGTCTCTCTTCCTCCCTTTTTTTTTTTTAACCTCCTCACTGGTTTTAACACAAGAATGTGGCAATTTGATGACAGTTATTCAAACTGTTCCATACAGTTCAATAAGTCTTAGAGGAAGCTAAGAAGTTAGTAATCCTTTGTTATGATTCTCACATAGATATGAGGAAGATATTTATAGAAACACTCCTTCCTCAAATATGTATTTCATGGAATTTGTTTAAATATATCTGAAAATAGAATAATTCTCTTGTGGACTATGACCTTACTCTGTAAGATTACATGGAAAGTCTGAAGCAAATAAAGCATACCATTTCTAAACTGAGAGTCCTTGAAGTTAGGCTGTGAAGTCAGTTTTTTAATTCTTTTTTTTTTTCCCCCCTTTTTTGAGACAGGGCCTCACTCAGAAGTTCAAGTCGGCCATGAAATCAGCCTGGAATTCACAACAATCCTCCTGCCTCAGCCTCCCCCATGCTGGGATCACAGGTGTGAGCCACTCTGCCTGGCCCTGTGGTATGTGGTTCTGATTGCTGGTGGACGTGAGTCCCCACATCCAACATTGTTGTATGTGGTTGCTAGGAATCAAACCCAGCCCCTGAGTTTCCTTGAGTTTGCAAAGCAGGCTCCAGAACCACTGAGCTAAATTCCAGGGCCTGGCACTTTTTGAATTCTGAAAAGAAAGAGAAAATTAATGTAACAAGTATATTCTATGATGAAAGAAAACACATGCTCTTTACACCATTTATTGTCTTTATTAATCTTAATATGGAATTTTATTCTGTTTTGAAGTTTTAAAAATAGAGAATTATCTTTAATACAGAAGTAATAATAAGTGACTATTTTCCAAAGTTTTTCATCTTTACCTTTAGTTTGTGGTTTTAGTCACTCAATAATTTTCAAAATTATAAATATGGGAAATATTTTGATAGATTAACATAAATAAATAGAGTACCCACAGTTTCACCTAACAAACTCTAAGTAAGTAAAATTTCTGAAATCAGAATGCATATCTAAAATTCTGGTAAAGATTATATCTATGAATTGCATTGACATAGCTCAATTCCGGGTCTACTACTTAACTACAACTTACTTTTATACTACATTTCATACTACTTTTATACTATACATTTCACTGTATAATTCTGAGAGATTTTTTTTTCTAAATGAACTGAAATGAAAATTTCACCAATTTAACTGACAGGCTATTTTCACCTACTTTTTTTTCTTTTATGATATTTGTGAGATAGACAGCAGATTCCATTGGCATATTCACCTCTAGATAACTTATATGAGAACTTGCTTTGTATAAAAGTGATGATTAGCAGACATTATGGTTGTCTTAATGAATATATTATTTGGACAATTACTTCTGTAAGTTCACAGTTTATAATATGAATAAACAGTTCATAAGAAAATCATTTGTTCTACAACAATGCAGGAAAATGGAAACATCCTACTATATTTGTGTATATTTAACCTGTGTCTGTTTATATATGCACTTCACCTAAATTCTTCCTAGGTCTTAAAAGATTTTATCCAAATGAAATAAAAACAAAATATTAAAATACTAAAGCAGTAAATTGTAAAATATATTGGTATTTTAATAGTTTAAAAAAGAACATTTCACATGCATGTTTTCTTAAGAATCCTAGCATATATTCTGCTTTATACTGTCTTGTATTACAATATCTAACTGAGACAAATAACCATGGATAAGTTTGGGTATCAAAAGAGCCAAAAAATGGTCAGAACCCTAGATAAAACTTAGGTTGTTGAAAATTTGTCTCAGATTTAGATGATTTCATAGCTTCCATTTTACCCCAATCTGTTTGATTTACATTTTTAGCTTCTCATTTTCCAGCAGAGATAAAGAATATTTCACTATGGTAAATTTCAATATTCCATATGCCTCAAGGATCAAAATTAGAACCCATATTTCTTTATCAAATAATAGATATGTGTTTGTAGGCTTCTCAAGTCAAATATTCCTGAACATGAAATTTGCCAATATATGTCAGACATCAAATCAATCTTAAAATAACTTCAGAAGTCTAAGATTAAGTCAATGGGAAAAATACTATGTGTAGAATTAGATGGAATTGTTATAACTGTAAGTTGGCAGAGAACTGAGATATTGAAATCATATGCCTTTGATTTTCATTATTTCTGGTAGCATGTGTTATGAAATTGTTACAAATACTGAGTTAGCAAATACTGTTCTTGGAGGGGATGAATTCCGGAGTCAAACTTCTTGCATCTCTGGTTACATTTAATCAGGACAGTAAAACTGTAACCTTAGTTGTATATATGCTTTTGCTTAAAGACATTAACATATAGTGTTGATTCATTAGCAACGAGTTCATACTCTGCAGCATCATTGTGCCACAATGAAGCTCAGGTAGTACCTGTACCTTTTCTCTAAGACATGCTATTCTGGACTTATTGCACTTAGAAATGAAAGATAGCACTTTAGCACTATTGTTTCAGTGCCATTTTAAGCAGTGAAATCATCAATAAAAAGAATGCAAAATATACAGAACTGAATAGATCGTGAAGAGCTCTTTTTATAGTACATGAGCTGAAATAAGACAGGATACCCACATTTTTACTTTAATAAGAAAGGTTCATCTTGTATTAATCAATTTTTTTTTTGCTTTTTTTCAATTTCTGTTAACGTCCATAAAATTGACTTGGAAGTAAAAAAAAAAAATTATCAAGTTGCCAACTTCACAAACAATGAGGGTAAATTCCATGAAATGGAGACATAAAAGTAGTAGTAATTTTAAACTTTCAGGTTCTTCAGTTCAAACTTATTACTCTGTCAAATATTTACAAGCAAATCATTTATTCCTTAACAATGCAAGAAAATAAAATTATTCTGCTTTATCTGTATAAACTGAAACCTCTGAGAATGTTCTATTCCCGGCGAGCTGACATCTTACTGGTTCTCAGTCTTACTGTGATTCAGACTCAGAAGGCTTGCTTGTTTTGTTTGTTTGATGTTTCACTCTGCGGTTCAAACTGGGCTTCCATCCCTTATCCTCAGTATTCTAGAACTGAGAATATTGTAAAGCAATTTGAATCATTGAAGGATTGAAACCAGAGATAGTTTTGAAATTCAGGTGTACAGAAAGGTTTGCAATTAATTAAAATTAAGTATGATCTGTAGTATCTGATGATACGTTGCAGAAAAAAGCCAGTTTCTTAAATAGTTTTCTAAGTGGTAATTATAATAGAAGATGATTTCAGTACTGTAATTTCAAATGAATAGGATGATCATACACATAACCCCTCTTTTCCCAAGAAGACTCATTGCCACCTATATTACAGGTATAAATCATGACTCGCAGTAGGATCTTTACTATATATAAAAAAACAGCCAAAATTATTAATGATATTATTTGACAAAATAGTTATACATCTAATGACAAAAAATTGCACTGAAAGTATATTTGTCTTCAGAAACATGTAACTATAATATCTAAAAATATATTGCCAATCACTCTTTTAGAATATAAAGCCAGTACTCTATAATATTTTTGTGCTATTAAAATCTAAGTATTATATAAATATATTGAAAGAATAAATTCTGTGAAAAGGGGAAAATCAAGCAGATTTTGTGCTAACTGAAATTTCTGATTCTCTTTTTGAATCTAGTGAAGTCGATTTTTATACATTTCTGTTATTAATGATATCACTGATACATAATATTTCAACTGATAGTATGAGAGGAATGTCAAAAGTGATTCATTATGTTCAATGGAGAATATATTGTCTACTTAATTATCTACACCCTAAAATCTAATAAAATACAGATCATTTCATAACAGTGTGAGAAAATAAATCATTTATTATTATCAGAGTCATTCTAGCAAATAAATTTTTCCCAACATTGATTTTTGTCTCCAATCTTAACCTATCATACAACAATGCTGCCTCTTGGAGAGAATGAGCATCAAAATACCAATCTCAAAGTAGTGTCTTGGTGGGACCCTCATCTAAAAATATGTAAGTAGCAAAATCAGGTATGAAAAGACTGAAAAACTGGAGAAGACAACATAATCTTGAAGGCGTAGAAAAACACACAGTTCCTTAGGCTTTTTTTGGTTAGAGTAGGAAAGAAAATTGATAGATGAGCCTTGTAAATAAAATACATACATGAAATTGGAAGAAATTTGTCATCAGACTAAGGGGAGAGGCAAACTTTTAAGTTTAAATAAGAAGTGTGACATCATGAAGATTGCAATGAATTTAAAATACAATATCTTGTTTAAAACCTGTTAAAGTGAGCAAGATAAAACATGGATGTTATCCAGAACCTCACTGGTATTGCATGTCAGAGAAAATAGACTAATTAAATATTAAATAATAGGATAATTAAAAGACAATTTTGGAGGAGAGAATGGATAGCTAAGCTAACCATAATAAGTATTCTTGAAAAATAAATACAAATATTTCAAAATTTCTAGTCAGTAGATGATCTTAAAGATCTCACTCAAATTTTTGAATACTCTAGTTAAACTGGGTTGTAGCAAATATATAAATAGTACATTTCTGTTATGGCAATTTTGAGGTTCACTTAATATCTGGAGTACATGAGCAACTTATAGAATGTAATGAGATGGTATAAAAAGAAGAGGTAATAAAGCTGGTTTTCACCTTGTGCTGTATTTTCCACGTGGAAGCCATTGCTTTATATGTTTTGCACAAATTGTCATGTTTATTTTCTCAAAAAACTCTAATTTTTGAAATAATTGTGTTAGTGAGCTCCAGAGAAATAGAAAGTAATGAGACATATATCCGTACATATATTCATAGATATGTTCATCTGTGTACACAAAATATATACAGTAGTATACATTATTTAAAAATCAACCTATGGGGTTATGAACACTGAGAAATCCCATAGTCTGTCCTCTGTAATATGGAGACCTAGGAAAGCTGGCAGTACAAATTGGATTCATGTCTGAGTGCCTGAAAACTGTTGCTGTTAGTGATGTTAGCCCAGTCTAAGGGAAGGAGAAGAGTAGTATTTTAGCTCATGCAATCAGAGAGGGAGAAGATAAAGCCACTTTCTCTAATAACTCCTTCTACTCAGGTTCTCCACAGGTTGGATGGTACCCACTAAGACAGAGAGGACCGTCTGCTCTAGGGAACATGCCTGGTCAAATGCTCATCATTTCCAGAAACACTTCTACAAGCACATTAGGAAATGATGTTTAGTAAGTCGCTGGGGCATTGAGTGGCTAGGGAAGCTGACATGTAAAATTAGCGATCCTGCAAATCAGCCTTTCAGACGAGGAAGCAGAGGGATTCGAGGAAGAGCTACCCAACTAGCAGGTGGAGGAAACTGAATAGAACATATGCAAGTGGCTTCCGGGAGGGTTTGGGCCTTTCTTGTATGTTTCTTACTTGCAGAAGAAAATCTCAGACAAATTTTCAGTGCATGTTGTAGAATAAATATGGTTTTATAGTAGTGTGAGTAACTGTGTTTTAAACAATTAATTTCATTTTCATAATAAAAATTCTACAACTTCTTACATCGTCTTTGAGAACAATACTGGCTCAAATATCCTGACCCTCCTGTAGTTTAGAGTAATAACTTCCTACTGTAAGAAAAAGAGGAGTTTAAATTGCATGTATCTCTGCAACTTATGATATTTTGAAAACCTTCATCTGTGGCATGATATGTGATCAGTAAATATAGAGACATTTAAATTTTAAGAAAATATACAGTACAATGTATGTTGCCATTAATTCCCCTGAAAGTAGCACACTTCACATCAGACACACTGTCCCATTATCGTTTCCACTTTCCGAAGCAGCTCTGAACATTCTCTTTGGTTTCCTTAGTGCTGCTACTGTGACTTCCTCGAAGGCCTGAATCAATTCAGCGTTTTTACCTTCCAGAGTCACTTTGATAGCAGGCAAGAGCCAGTAGGCACATAGTGCCAGTTCTATTGTATAAGATGGATGAAGATGCTCTAAGCTTCCTATAAGACTGAATTTCCATGGAATGAATTCCCAGCATTCACCCGTAGTTGGATTATATAATTTAAATACACTTACGGAGCAGGATTTTCCAGAATTCTTTCAAAAAGTCACAAAAGTGATGGGAGAATTGAGCTCAAAGTGAAGAATACTGGTGATATGTTTTTTTTAAAAAAAACTGTAAAAAGCCTTTCAAATTTAAATATTGAGCTGACGACAATGTGGGAACTGTGGAAAGAAAGAACCAGAAAGTCTTTTACCAGCTAAACTTCAAGATGGAAGTGATATGAAGTGTAGTCAAAAGTGATAAGTAGTATGAGAAAAAATAATCCAGGATAAGATATGAGATATAATCACCAAAAAGAGGAGACTACAATCACATTTGTTTCCTTCAACACGCTGTTTGCACACATTTTAAATTCAAAGAAACTAGAGGTGCAGTAAACATTCAAATACTTTCAATGCTTAACTATTTTGAAGATTTTTAGCTGTTCATCTTAGATTTCTCTACAGATAAACATGTGCAATTCATCATTTTCTTACAACTCTACAAGTAGCTCGTCATTACACTTGAATCAGTCAGTAGGCATCTGCAAAAATAATACCACAATCTTCTCCAAAACAGAAATGCTATTATCATTCCCAGAGAAAAATGTTAATAATTCTATACCCTCATCTATTATCAACTGTCCTAGCCACTTCCTAGGTTGTAAGACCCAGGAATGCTACATCAGATGATCAGAATTTACTGACAATCTTACTATAGCAGTGCAAGTTTTCCTTTTAGATTTATTTATTTTCATTAGTAAGATGATTGAGCTTAAAATTAGTGTGTTCAAATACAATGATAAATTTTTACATGTAATTTTAAATAAGCACAAACTGTTAAATGCTTTACCTCCATTCCTATTATTTTAAATCTATACATTGCAAGTGTCCCAGACAATAGATTTTCTTCATAACTTTCCACAAGTAATGTAACTCTCTAGTTAATCTGTGAAAACATATACAAATAAGGGAAATCATATCATTTTACACAGAGGAGGTCTTAATACAGAGGTTACTGTTATCCTTCCTAAAATTGCAAACATTTCTACAATCTTTGTTCTAAAACGACAGATTTTGTATTAAAAAGCAAATAAATCAATAACTTCACTTTAATGAGAGATGTATATTTCAGAACATCAGTTGATACTTCTGATTGAGGGCAGTTATTAAAAAAGGGTGTGACATGGCTAAGGATTTACCTCAGTGATTCTGATGACTATCTTGTAACCACAAGGGCCCCGGTTCAGTCTCCAGTGACCACATACAACAATATTGGGCATGGAGACTCAGCCCACCAGCAGTCAGAACCACATAGCACAGTGCAGGGCGTGGTGGTTCATGCCTGTAATCCCAGCATTTGGGAGGCTGAGGCAGGAGAATTGGTGTGAGTTCAAGCTCAGGGCCAATTTGAACTACAAGGTGAGAACCTTTCTCAAAAAAAAAAAAAAAAAAAAAGATATGACACCTTCCTAGAAAATCAGTTTGATTATATAGTTGCTATTATTTTTTATATTTTTATTAAAACTGATATATATGTCAAATCCATTATTGTGTATATAATAAGACATTATTTTTCTCTCATGGGAAAAACATACTAACAAAATAGTTTGCCCTGGGCATAGAAAAACATTTACTGTATTCTCAATTTTTCCTCTCCTAACTTCTCAATTTCAAACAGAATTGACAAGAATATAGACAGTACTAGAAAAGAGAGTAGATTATCCTGATTAAAATAGACAAAATAAAGAAAAAATAAATGTCTCTAAATAATTTATATTTATTTCAATTTTATATTCACATGACTGGCTCATGTACAAACATAAGCCTGCAGATGATTGAGAAACTCGTTCTCTAATTTGATCACTAACATATTTTTTAAAAGGACCTAATCCTAATATTTTCAGAGGGTTTGGAAGATGGAGAATTCTTCAGTGTTTCCTAATGCTCTCCCGAGGAGAAACATTTAATTCAAAATATCACAGGCAGCTCTGGTTCAGGGCTTCTTCACAGCCTGTTGTCCCTTCTGTAAAACTGTACATATTGTTTTTTTTTTCCTCTTGTGGATGTTTATTTGAAGGATGAGTAGGTCATTCTTAGCAGGAGAGCCTGTCGTGTGACTGCCAGATACCAAAGACAGATGAGTCAGTTCCATACAGACTACAAATTATACATGCTGGATAAATCTATATTCATATTTGCATTTGACCTAAGCTTCAACTTTAAAAATAGATTTGACAGAAATTATACGGAAATTCAAAAATTGTTTTGCTAGGAAGCAAACAAGTTATGCAATGCAATTTCAGAAAAAGAATGTTCTCTCGGCTAGAAAGAGATCACATTAGCAAGGAAAGACTATATGTCAGTCTGAACTGAAGCCTGAATTCAAGAACATATTTTACACAAAACTTCTCAAATCTATTTATCTGCTATATGATTGATAGCTACTGCTGCAGCTTGAAGACCTCAGGGTGATAGTGGCTCCTCATCATTTGTCATTATAGAAAAATTTTTGAGTGGAAAGTTATGTCCTTTTTGTAGCCCGTGGAAAATAGTCTAAGTTTTCGAGGCTCTAGTTAAAGTGTAAGAAAATAGGCCCAGTAACTGAAGAGCTGGTTACAGCTCCTAAGATACTAAATTGATTACATATACAAATTATAATTGCATTAGTTTACTCAGCTATAAAAGGTGGCTAATAAGGATATTTGCAACTTAGAGCAGAGATAATGTGTGATTTACTGGACAATCTTTAAGAAATTAGTACACAGTCTGGTACACCTAAGATGTATTGCCTGTGTTTCCTTTGTAATGAGCTCTTTTTAGATATTATTGAAGAATAAGTCAGTTGTGTGCACAGAATTTTTCTCATAAAACCTTGCTATGTATTCTAAGATTGAAAAATCATTTGTCCTGCCTCTTTCTTTTGTGTACACAAATGGAAAAACAAGTCTCCTTTTAAGAGAGTCCTTAATTAATTCTTAAGAAAGAAATCTTAAATCTACAGGGAGCAAAATAGCTCTGCTAAAAGCTCTGTTTAGTGCCTGAACTTTTTCCCTTGCTGTGAGAGAAGTTGCTAGAGTAAGCACTGAGAATACATCAATGGATAATTGTGCTTTAATATTTTATTTTTATTCTATTAGTGTCACATGAATGTCTTGCTTATCTTATATTTGCTAATAAATTTAGCTTTTATTGCAGCTCCTTTATACTATTTCTTTCATTTCCCTAAACATTTTGCCTAACCTTACGTCCAAAATGGTGTGCGGGAGGGCTCTAGAAGGACACCTACAAAGAGTTTTAGAAGTGCAATGGTGAGAAACACTCACAGAGAAAACACACCTCCGACACGTAGCCTGGTGTCCCCTATACAATAGAACTTGTTAAATGCTGCTTAATAACTATTGACCAATTCAATTTGTCATTCAGTCAATTCAACTGAACATAAATTTGTAAAACATACATTATAAATGAATTTCCCTAGTGTCCTCAAATGTCTAGGACAATATTAGACCTACAGAACACTGTGTTAAAAAAATCTCCTTTCTACTAATTTTTAAAAGTTTGTACATAAGATTTAAAACATATTGAATATCATATATATTACATATATATTACACATATTATATAGACAGAAGTAAAGAGGGATGGTATTTTCAATTTCTCCAAATGCTCCTACATAAAAGTGTATTAAACTAAGACATCTATAGACAAAAGTGGCTGTAAGATTAAAGTAGGAGACAATGGAAAAAATAACCAGTATTATTAATACCTTCGAAACATAATTAGTCATTCCAGAGATGCAGATGAAAACAACATTGAGATTTCATCTCACTCCACATAGAATGGCTGCTATTTCAGAATCAGCCAATGGCAAATGTTGGCGAGGCTTTGGAGAAGAAGGAACCCTTCTCTACTGTTGGTGGGACTGTAGACTCGTACAACCCCTGTGGAGATCTGTTTGGAGATTCCTCAAAAAGCTAGGATTGGAGGTCCCATTTGACCCAACCATCGCTCTGCTAGGTATATACACACAAGAATTAAAAGACTCATATCACAGTGACATATGTGCACCCATGTATATAGCAGCCCAATTTGTGATTGCTACATCTTGGAAACAACCCAAGTGTCCATCAACTGGAGACTGGATAAAAAAGCTGTGGTTCTTCTACAGAATGGAGTACTACTCTGCCATAAAAAACGATAAGTTTGAATCATTTCTACTTAAATGGACATACCTTGAGGATATCCTCATAAGTGAAATAAGTAGGGCACAGATAGGTACATATCGCATCTTTTCTCTGGTATGAGAAAATAAAGATGTAAATGAGTCCTAGAATTGTATGTTATATATTGTGAAATATAAAATGCTCAATGTAAAATAGGAAGAAGGGGGAAAACGTTGAGATTGTAACAAAAAAGTAAGGAAACAAATTTTATGTATATGGGGGAGCGGTAGGGTGGGTTAGAATTAAGTTGTGTCTTGTACTGGTACAAATCCCCATTATGGAGTGCAATCATGATGTGTATATGTAATGTACCAATAAAGATTTAAAAATTTTTTAAAAATGAGAATCAAGTCACGTCATATTCTGGTACAAACTCTTAACGTTGAATGCGATTATCATGTGTATTCATAATGTACCAATAAAGATAATTTTTTTAAAAAAGAAAAATACATGATTGAAAAGCAACATAAATAAAATGTTTAAAATTAATACAATTAAAGACACATTGCTCTGGATCCCCCTTAATAAATAAAACTCCCTTTTTTTTAATGCACATACTCCACCATACCTATCACTCTCTGAAACAGGTCTGGAGGGGTTTTTTTTTGTTTTGTTTTGTTTTGTTTTGTTTTGTTTTGTTTCTGTATCTGTCCTTACACTATTGCGCCTACCTCCATGTCCTGGCCAATTTGAAACATTTACCTTCCATGCCCTTTTTCCTTGGGGAAGAGCCAAAAGTCACAGGCTGGCAAAACTGTTGAATGAAGTGCATGACGACATAATGTTTTTACTTGAATTCACCATATTTTTTTAATCACACCTCATAAAGACATTCATGAAAGCCTTTCAGAACTGGTTCAGAAAGTGGCAAGAACAATGATACAAGTGTGTTGCAAGTGAGGGGAAGTATGTTGAGGAGGACAAATGTCAGTGTGTGCCAGTGTGTGTTTTATTGTAATAATATTTTTATTTAAATATTCATCACATATGCAGATCACACCTCTAATTCTCTTCCAGACAGAGTCCTACACTGTGATCCTAGGGGAGAAATAAATTAAGACTGGAAACAAGTTCGTGTTCTTCAATAGCACTGGTTTCATAAATTATGACTTACATTTTGGAGAATTGAGTAGCTAATAAAATACAGAATAATATTCTAGGGTATTATCACACCTTTCAGATAAAAATTACATTAAAAGTACAAACACATGTATATGCTTTTGGAATATATAATAAGTTCTTACAACATATTTGTATTGAGTACAGTTTTTTTTAAAGAATGGAAATCTTGGGGCTTGGGATTTAGCTCAGTGGTTCTGGCCCCTGATTTGCAAGCACAAGGGCCAGAGTTTAGTCCCTGGTAACCACACACAACAATGCAAGGCGTGGTGATCATACCTGCCCAAAATCAGTACCACACACCACAGTGCTGGGTTGGTAGCTCATGCCTGTTATCCTGGCATTTGGAGGCACAGGCAGGAGGATTGCTGAGTTCCAGGCTCACATGAGCTACACAGTGAACTCATATCCAGCCTGAATTACAAAGTGAGACCCTGTCACAAAACAAACAAACAAGTAAACAAACAAACAAAACAAAAACCAAAAAATGGAAGTCAATGGGAGAGAGTATAAGATGGAGGAATTTCTCTAGATCTTGTTTTTCATATTCATATTAGAACTGGTTAAATAGTTTATATGAATATGCAATAAATTTAAATCAATTTTTAAAATACAAAAAAAAATATGAGCTTAATTTTACATTGAATTTATACCATAAATAGAAAGAAATTATTATAAGTAAAAAATACTTGATAGGTTGCAAAACAGCAGGAATATATAAGATAACAAAACAACTGCTGAAAACTCTAGAGCTATGTTTAGTAAATACAGTTTTGGAAATTATTTTAATATATATGGAAACTATAATACATATTTTAATCAAAATCAAAATAATTATAAAAAGGCATTAAAAACCTAGATTTTTTAGGGAAATAACAAAAATAAATGAATATAAAATTTTAAAACTTAGTTAAAATATCAAAAATTTGCATCTGAATTGCAAATAACCGTTTGAATATGTTTATGGTTTTATGATTTCTCACTCCAGCTACTAAAAAGATCAAGAAAGAAGGAACAAATCCATAAATGTCAAACAGACAAAACAAATACCGTGTCTCTGTCTCCTACAGAAACTTATGCTCTGGGCAGATTTTGTATATGCAATTCTTGTTCTAATTTAGAAAGTGGAGAAAACAAGCCAGGATACTACATTACATCAAAAAATAAGGACACTATCTAAATTATTTCAGCCTTGTCTAAATGATTCAATAAACTCAACAAACTTTAAATATTATAATATGCAAATTCAAAAAATTACAGTTTGTAAAGAAAATTTTATTTAGGTGTGCAAATAAAACCTTGCTTAATGAAGATTAGAGTATTTATTTTTACTTTTGTGTTGATGCAAATATGGTACACATTCAGAAGAAACCATACTTTGAATTTTAAGCTTTTTCCAACCTAGTGATATGCTGTATAATACTCTTTATGCTGGCAAAGGCTGCAACATAGTTCCTAGTCAGCATTTTTATGTTACAAAATTTTCAATTTTCAGTAGATTTATCATGGAATAATCCTATAAATAAGAGTTTTCTGTGTTTAAATGCTATAGACTAAGCTTATTTTCCTGAGAACTGTTAAGAAAAGAGAGTCAAATGTTTCTCCTGCCTTCCTTTATGAATGAGGGTGAGGGGTCCTTTTACCATTGCATTTTATTTCTATGAATTTGTGTAGGAGGATTTTTTCCACATCAAAATTAATAAATAAGCAGATAATAATTAGTTAATCTAAAACTTTAGGTCTTCATGTAGACCTTCAAGTTACATTTATTTTGTTTTCTTGGTCTTCATATGTACTTCCACTGCAGTATTTCAATAAATCTATGATTTGTCCAAGAAAATCCATTAGTTGATATGTGATTGAGTTAATCAAGTTTAGGAACCAGAATTAGAAAAGCACCATTACAATTCTTTGCACTTAGGTCTTGATGAAGACCACATTTTTTATCACAGAAATGTCAGCATTTATCTTTGCATCTGTAACTTCTAGCTCTTCAGGGCTTTGATTAAATAGAGAAAATGGATCTACAAATACACTCTATTATTTTCAAATGGACATCTTGATTAGTTTATTTAACATCATTTTTGTTATTACACTAGACAGCCTTAATTTTGCAGTCACTCTAATATATTTACATATTTCAAAAGGTTTAAATCATGAAATCATTATTAACAGGACTAATGGTTTATTTTTTAAAAATAACAACTCATTTGTTTTACAATTAATAGTTTAACAATCTTAACAGCATATTTTGTTCAGTAGTCTTCCTTAGACAAACTGAACAGTCCTCACGCTGTTTTATTTCCATCTCAATCCAGAAACTAATAAAAACCTTTAAATAATTGATGACAGTGATAGCAGACAATAACTCAAAAATTTATTTAAAAAGAGGTAGTTAAGATATGTGGGGAGCTCTCACAGGAAAGATGAAAAGCTTTTGATTTCAAAATGATATAATATGATTGTAATTATAAGATTACTGAATTCTAATCATATAAAGTATTATGTTTGAAGAAAATATATACATAGTAGCTGGGAGGAGGTGAGTCAGACTCAGCCATGAAGATGGATGTGGGCTGTGTGTCTATTGTACAAACAGGAGGAAGAGGATTCTAATGAACTGAAATGCAAAAGGTTCTTACCTGATAGATAAAGCCCAAGAATACACACTAAATCATCATGCCTAAGTTACAGTATTGAAAATGAGCCCACAAACTACAAGAGAGAAAATAAGAGATTAGTGATAAGCTAACATAAGAATTTAGACTCCATCAACAGAAATTGTTTATTGCAATATACAAATCAATATTATTCTTGAGAGAATATACCTTGATGTATGGATGTCTTTGAAGAGTAAATCATTTCTGAGTATCCTGACAATAATGGCAATTCTGGAACTGCCTTTGCAAACCTCATCAAAGCTTTCTGTAGAGTGTATTTTTGCCATCTTAACAGTTTGATATGGAGATACTGGAGCCAGAGCTCTTTATGGCTTAGAAACTATTAACACATCAGGATTATATGTCTTATATTCCACATTTACAAATTAATTTATTTCTCAGGCTTACTTCATTAAACTGTCATTACTATTATTTCTTTTACATTGCTTGTATCCATCACTTCTTACATGCATGATTCATTTAGGTCACATCAAATAAAAAAATCTTTTAGTATTTCGCTTACACAAAATATTTCCTCCTATAAATATTTATCAATCATGATTGCCAAAATGAATATATACATATATTCTGATATATTTTCCCAAAATATTTTTAAAGTATGGAAAGAATCAAATATTGGTGAAAAATTAAGTAGGATTAGCTGTTAAAAAAAACTGCCATTAAAAAAGTGTTTCTTGATGAAATGCTAATTATTCAATGCTTCTTTTATACCCTTGTCAGGAAGTGTAGAGTGAAGATATTAGAATCTTTACTTTTCAAACATAAAACAGGCTTTGAAAGGCAGAATAGTTGGCCTAAAGTAACACAGTTTAGTATGTGGCAGTGAGGACGAAGTACAGGCTTCATACTTGGCAGTTGTCAGAAACGTCACCCATTCATTCCCCTACAACATATCACAGAGTCAATTTAGAAGAAAAAAGTGGACATTATATAACTGTCCAGCCATGCACACAGCAATAATATTTATCATAGGAGCTTTCTGTGTGTAGGATGGAGGCACAAGAAAATACACTTGTCCAAGGGATAACTTCCAGTGACTACATTTGGAAATTGGTTCACATGGTAGATAGTTAAGGCACAGGAGGTCAAGGGTCTGGACCTTGATTCTAGAAGATTAGTGTCCATATAACAAAACACAGTACATCAGAGAGCCGTCTCACTCCCATGACCCTCTCTCATTGCCCTATGTGAGGACACAGAAAATTATCATCTGTGATCTCTCTGCAGGGCCCTCCCCAGAAACCAGACACTACCAGATTCCGAAACAAGACTTCTGGTCTGCAACTTTGAGAAAGTACATTTCTATTGTTTGGACCACCCAGTCTTTCTCATTTGATCACAGGAAGCAGATCTAAATAGTGCCGATTTTAACATTCATTGACAGAAACATCAACTAGATTCGTAAAAATATGTTGAAAAAGACTTGAAAATTTCACACAAAATACTTTTCTTTGTTTATACTGATGCTTTCTTTTACCTGCTCAATTTGCATATCCTTTCTCAAGTTCTTTGGCCTTTTTTCCTTAATTCCTGGGTAAAATTTAAAAGAGTATTCCTCAGGTTCAGGATTAGTCATTTTCCCAGTTTAGATACCTTAGTAACTGTAAAAACTTAAATTCAGTTTCTTAGAAAATCTTCCTGTGTTTATTACTTAGATGTGGTGTCTGGTGATAATAGACAGGCTATGATTTTCTCTTTCTCCTGTACTAGAATTCAAATGAAGTATATGCTAAACACAGCTGTTGCTGTGTGTAATGACTTTCAGTATGTGGATGCAGCACCAAGATTCCATTTTAAGGGAGCCATCTGTCCTTTAGCAGGCAGAATTAGGGAAGATTTATATCTTAATAAAATTCCATATGTAGGAGCAATCTACATACCTTCATATGCCCTCTACACAGTTGCACATTCATTAGTGAATTTTCTTTAGGCTTTTTCTAGTTTTCAGACTGTTTGGGGTGAGATGGTGGACTTGTTAAGCCTGAACATGGGGATGTAACATAATATATTTTGAACTCATTATGTTTTTCAGTGAATCCACACAGCCTGACATGAATGTCATGAAATTTAAAAGATTAAGACTCTTTCCTTCTATATTTTTTAAGTCTATACACACTCATGTTTGTTCAGTGCTGAAGAATTTATAAAACTTTTTCTCTTTTTTACTTAATTTAATAACCAGAACAGGCTGTGAGGTGGCTTCTAGTTGCACCATCCATTAGCAAGGAAGTCAGGACTCAAAATATTCTTGCTCCAAAATCTCTGCCTCTTTCATCAACATTAATGGCTACCTTTTTAAATCTATGTACTGAATGACTATTTATTGCTATAATACTAGATTATGCTATATATTATATTATATTGATAATAATAAAAATTATACTCTTATTATTGGCATTATACTTATTGCTTTGACTAAATTATTTCATTTGATCTTTTAAATCATGATACTATAGATACTATTTCTTGGAAACATTATCTAATACAAAAAGCTAGGAAAATATCTATATTCAAGTGTACTACTTCATTATTCTTCAAGAAAAAATGACTAAAGGCTTTTCTCTCCTCTTAGTGATAGGGTTATTAATACCTTCCTAGCATCCAAATATTTACTTTTAG
>PVIR01025337.1:0-17229 GCA_004026965.1 Petromus typicus | reverse complement strand
AAAAAAACAGAGTTTGAAATAATTCATGGAATGAGGAATGCTCTCTCTCTCTCTCTATATATATATATATATATATATGTATGTATATATATAATATATGTTTATTATGTATATATTGTATAATATATGTATATACATATATGTATGTATATATACTATATATATACATACAGATATATATATATATATATATACATTCGCTTTTTCTGTTCTAAATTTTGACTCTCACTTTATAGGTTTAATCTGAGTGTTTTCCCAACATGGCCTCTGCTGTATCTATAGACTCCTTTTCATTAATTTATTATTAGCTATCCCTTTAATATGGATTATGCAAGCATGTGAATAACAGCTAAACAATAATGATTTTTCTTGAAGGACTTCTTTACTTTCTGCTGATACAAGTTGAGGTGTTTTACCTCCATAGCCAAGCATCGCTCTTGTATTCTGACAGTGATATTAATTAAAAACACTTAAGTTGAAGCTGGTATTAAAATTATTTTATATTATTTTCTTCCAAAAACCAAAAAGCAATCAAGGTTTCTCTTTATGAATTCAAAGTCTGTATGCGGAGTTGGTAAAGGCAGTGGCTGAGGCTACGACTTTCCTTTTCCCCAGAGTAAGTGAAGAAGGATACAGAGCTATTTTAGTAGAAAGGAAGAATGAAGATAAGATCACAAACATACTCAAGAAGAAATATTCTCCTCCCCTTTGACAGCTGAAACGCAAATAGGTTTTCAGCCCTATTAGGTTTCTAAGATAAGTCTTTATTGAATAAATGGGGGAAAATCATGTTCTACACTCTCATCCTCTTGACTGCCTGGTAAATTAATAGCAAAGTAATGATGAATATGGAAATTAATCAGAAAGAAAACTATTGTTTTCACACACATATTTCTAAATGAATTAATGATTTTCCTTTATTTTATCAAATGTGTCAAGACCATAAAATGTGAAGAATAATTTAAAATGTATGATTAAATTCTCTTGAAACTTTGCCCAGCTCTTATTAATGAAACACTGTGCTTAGAAAGAAAACGGGAACATAATAGAAATTATAAGGAAGTTGTTACAGCCAGAAATTTTCAAATAAAGGTCTGAGAAATAGTGAAATAATGACAGTAGCTTTAAAACAAAAGCCATTGAAAGAGACATAAACAGTTCAATTTCAAACATGGCCAGGGGCAGGAAACGCTACACAGAACTAATCCAATGTGACTGAGAGAGATAATCTTGGTAGAGTCAAAGGATGGATCTGAAGGTGAAAATTACTAGTCTAGTAACTAGCTCTTGGCACAGATTCATTATTAAGTGAGATATGCAACTAAGCTTTCTGCTTTAGTAGAAGTATGTAGCCTAGATTGGAAAAACCAGCACAAATGCACTAACTAAATGAACTAGTTATAGTAACAATGCAGGATATTCTTCTCCACAGTGGGAAAGCTGAGTGAAGCTACTTAGTGACTTCTATGGAAAGCTAATATGCTCAAATTCATTTTTATAGAGATTAAATATTTAGGGGCCGAGGATTTAGCTCAGTGATTCTGGCACCTGCCTTCAAGAGCAAGGGCCCAGGTTCGATCCCTAGTAACCACATACAACAATGCTGGGCATGGTGACTCACACCCACCAGCAATCAGTACCACATACTACAATGCTGGGCATGGTGGCTGACTCCTGTAATCCCAGCACTTGGAAAGTAGAGGCAGGAGATTTGCTGTGAGTTCCAGGCTCACCTAGACTACATAGTGAGCTGAGAGCCAGCTTGAACTACAAAGTGAGACCCTGTCTAAAAAAAAAAAAAAAAAAAAAAAAGAAGGAAATTAAACATTTAGCCCCATTGTGAAATAGGAATCGTAGAACATTTTGCAAACTACAAAAGTACAGAGATACACTGGCATCCTTGTACTGAGGAATTCTTTGCCTTCTTGCAGGTGTGTGAAAGGGCTCAAAGGAGGGAGATACCAGCTCTGTGCATAGTTATAAACCAGAGCTAACCACAAATAATCTGTCACAAGTGTTGACTAGAGTGATTTCTAGGGCGAAAAGCTGGTATTGAGAAAGACACAGAACTATGGTCTAAGTAATCATGTTTTCCAAACTGATTATATATTCCCAATTAATGCAAACTATAAGGAGTCATTGGAAAAGTGGTTGAAAATAGAATAGCCCCACAAATTAGAGGAAGATCTGGTAATTAAGAACCTTTATGCTATGCCAAGGAATCTGTTCTTAAAGGTATATGTGCTGGTGTGGGAGCCAGGGGAAGAGGACACAGCCAGAATCTTCATGGCAAGTTTGAGTTCCCCTTCCCTGTGAGTCCCACAGCAAAAGGATTAACAAACAACAAAACCAAAACCTTGATAAAAAGGTTGAACCTGAGCTCCATTCTTGCTACTCTGAGCAGTGGCAGCAAAAGGCCGAATACCACAGCAGCAGAAGCAGCCCTTACCCAAGCTCACCATGCACTTATTTGGTACCAAGCCTTCACACCCAAATCCTAGCATGCATGAAACAGGATGGTCCCACAGTAGTGCCTGTACTTGAAGATCCTGTGAGCAGGGCAGACATCCTTAAATCTCAGTAAGTTCCAGTAAATCGTGAGGCCAATAACCCTTGTGCAGTAATCCTTGTAGTTTAAAATCCCACAGAGAGGGGAAGATGTTTGCAATAATCCCAGTAGTGATCTACAAGGTAGTGCAGGCATCTGTAAATCGAAGTAAGTAAATAGTAAGTCCAAGTAAGTTGTCCGCAGTTCCTGGCATGTTGGGATGCACTGAAGGGTTTTATGCAGGAGAACAGATATGTTTAAAAAATGATAACTGTGGTAATGATAAAAGAAAAGGCAGCAGAAAGGAATGTTAAGAGCTTATGCTTTATAAATCAATAGAGCTGAATTCAAACCAAAAGCAGGTGTTAGTTTGCTACTGTGCAAAAGTCCAATAATCCTGTGTGCTTTTGCACCTACAGTGGTGTGCTGTATGATTAAAATGCAGTGAGGTCGAGAGATGCAGATGAAAACAACAATGAGATTCTATCTCACTCCACATAGAATGGCTGCCATTTCAGATTCAGCCAACGGCAAATGTTGGCGAGGCTGCGGAGAAGAAGGAACCCTTCTCCACTTTTGGTGGGACTGTAGATTCATACAACCCCTGTGGGGATCAGTTTGGAGATTCCTCAAAAAGCTAGAATTGGAGGTCCCATTTGACCCAGCCATTGTCCTGCTAGGTATATACACAAAAGAATTAAAAGACTCATATCACAGTTACAGATGTGCACCCATGTTTATAGCAGCCCAATTTGTGATTGCTACATCTTGGAAACAACCCAAATGGAGACTAGATAAAAAAGCTGTGGTTCATCTACAGAATGGAGTATTACTCTGCCATAAAAAATGATGTTTGAATCATTTCTACTTAAATGGACATACCTTGATGATATCCACACAAGTGAAATAAATACGGCACAGATAGGTACATATCGCATCTTTTCTCTTGTATGAGAAAATAAAGATGTAAATGAGTCCTAGAATTGTATGTTATATATTGTGAAATAGAAAATGCTCAAAGTAAAATAGGGTGAAGGGGGAAAATAATTAGATTATAACAAAAAAGAAAGGAAACAAATTTTATATATATGGGGGGGGTGGTAGGGTGGGTAGGGCTATGGGAAAAATGGGAATTAAGTTGTGTCTTATACTGGTACAAATCCCCACTATGGAGTGCAATCATGATGCATATATGCAATGTACCAATAAAGATTAAAAAGTTAAAAAAAAATAAAATGCAATGAGGCAGAGTGTTAGCACAGGGCCTTGTTCATGTACATGTAAAGTTAAGGGAGCTATTGTCACTGTGGTTTAGAGAGAGATGAAACAAAAGCAGGTAGAAAATCAGAAGGATATTGAGAGTCTCAGGGGAGGATATTGTGAGACAAGGTGCAGATAAAAGACTAAACAAAAAAGAGAATTAGACAAGGACAAATTGTGGGCTTAATCAGTAAAATTTAAGAAGGCAGAATCAAGGCCTTCCTTGTTCTTTCTTAAAAAATATTAAAATTGATCCATAAAAATTATGTGTTTATGAGGTGTCATGTGACCTTAATATTCATAGGGACCATTGTGGAACAGTCAAATCACAGTGACAATCATATTTACTGCCTCAAACATTTAACATTTCCTGTAGATAAGACATTAAAAATCCTTCTTCTAGCTTTTAAGAACTGAACAGTCACAATGGTTATAGCTACTCTGCTGAACTCAGGATTTTGCAAGTGATATGAGGTAGAAAAGAGACAAACAGGATGAACTGAGGTTTCCCATGTTGGGAGCATGGGAAAAGAAGAAATATATTGTCTATTAAGAACAGAAATACTTGAAGTCAAAATATCTACTTCAAGAAATATTAGAATTTTAAAGCAACATTTAATCATAAAACCTAATTTTGTGTATGCTTGCCTTAGATGTCATTTTTATATTCTACATTTTTCCTCAAACAAAAAACTAGAGCTAGAAAATGAAAGATGTGGAAAATCAAATCCAGAGATGTGCATGTTAAAATGAATGTACATTTTGAAATATAGAAAATTGATGTTGCAGGATTATGTTGACTGAAATCATTCATAAAGATTTTTTAAAATTTTACTCATTTAAAAAATATTATTAACAATGGAGTATTCTTCCTGTTTTTGATTTCATAGATTTTTTGACATCTTTAAAATTCCAGGATATGCAAACCACAATAACGGGTAATAATGACTTGTCAATTCCTTCTGTCTGTACACAAAAGATATTTTGCTTAAACATCCCTAAACAGTCCATTCGTGAGTATAAATGGATTGAAATATACTGTTTAATTTGCTAAAATTCTGCATTTCCCCAAAATAACAGTTTTAGCAGTGTTATTAGGTGACTTTTCTCTCCCACCACCGCTTATAAATCAGCTCCATGCAATTTAATCTTTCAAAGAATTTTTCTGCTGATAAACTACAGAGAGTAAATGTGCCTGATTTGACCCAACCCTTTCAGTTAAGTAATATGAAAAGGAGTCTTATAAAAGAAAATGCAATCAGAATTTTCACAGACCGTTTTTTTTCCTGAAGGGCAAAAATAATAATGGTGTTTGACTCACATTTATACCTGCAGGCAGATGTCCTTGCCAAATATCTTTTCTGGCACAGTTGTAGTTGGACAGACACTTCTAAAAGATAAGCAAAGCATGAAAGATAGGAACGTTGGACAAAATGAAATGAAGAAATGAAAGCATTCCTCACACATTTAAAGTAACAGCATTGAAGGGTTTGTTTATATTTATTAAAAATGTTAGGTGACTTTTTACAAGTGGAAAGATAAACTTCAGGCTATTTACTAGCAACACAGCCTGCATGTGTGTAGTGTGGATGTATGTTCTTTATTAGTTAGTAAAATTTTATCTTGTTAGCTGTAGGGATGTCTAAAATAAAGACATACCTACATGATATGTTTTTTTAAATATGCTCTATTTTACTGTATGCATTATTTGGCTAGAATAAATTAATAATCTGTTTTATAGGCAATTAGCTATTTTGTAAGTATGAAGGTTATACCAAGCTTTGAAAGAAAGGTCATGTGGGATTAGCACTACCATTAATTTTTATCTATTTCTTTTAATCCCCTATCATATAACACTGCTTGTGGACATTAAATGTCCACAATATTCACATTGTTAAGGAAAGAAAATACAGGGCCAGGCATTTAGCTCAGTGGTTCCAGTGCCTGTCTTGCAAGCACAAGGACCCGGGTTCGATCCCTGGTAACCACATACCATACTGGGCGTGGAGACTCACGTCCAGCAGCAGTCAGTACCACATGCCACAGTGCCAGGCATGGTGGCTCACACCTGTAATCCCAGCACTCGGGAGGCAAAGGCAGGAGGATTGCTATGATGTGAGTTTGAGGCTGAGCTCAGGGCCAGCCTGAACCACAAAGCGAGACCTTGTCTCAAACCTCCCCACCAAAAAACACAAAGAAAATATATATATGTGTATAGGAATGCAAAGGTACCCACATTCTCATGGTCATTGTCCTAGAGGTTTACATACTGAAATAAAATAGAAAGCTAGTTTAAATGACATCCCTTATACTTAGTAATACATTTTGTTGGTGAGATAATTCTGCATTGGGTCAAATAACCCAAGACCGAGGACATAAGAAAAGCAGTTTTCTGGAAAATTAAAGCCAAAGATATTTTTGATCATCAAATGCCCTGATACATTTCAGAGAAAACAACTTGGAGAACATTAACCAATTATGTCTTCAAGTGTTTTACCTAACCTGTTTTGCAGCAAGTTTAGAGTGTTTGTTTTAATATTTAGGTCTCTTACTCACTTTGATTTTAGCTTGGTACATGGTGAAAGAGCTTGATCTAATTTTAGGCTTTGGCAAGTTAAAGCCCAGTTTTTCCAGCATCATTTGTTAAAGAGGCTATCTTTCCTCCATTGAGGATTTTTGGCTCCTTTGCCAAAGATGAGGTGGCTCAGTGTATCTGGAGTAGTTTCTGAATCTCCTAGTTTACTTCATTGATCCTCAGGTCTGTTACTTTGCCAGTACCATGAAGTTATTATCACAGTGGCTTTATAGTATAGTTTTAGGTCTGGAGTTGTAATACTCCCACCATATCCCTGTTGCTTAGAATTGCTTTTGCTATTCTAGGTCTTTTGTGGTCCCAGATGAAAGTTTGGATTTGTTTCTCTAGATCTATGAAATATGCTGTTGGAATTTCAGTCGGGATTGCGTTGAATTTGTAGAGCAGTTTTGGGAGTATAGCCATTTTGACAATATTGGTTCTTCCTACCCAGGAGCAAGGTATGTCATTCCTTTTTTGATATCATCTTCTGTCTCCTTTTTTAGAGTGCTATAGTTTTCAGAGTAGAGGTCTCTCACATCCTTTGTTAGATTGATTCCTAGATATTTCATTTTTTTGGGTGCAACTGTGAAAGGGACTGACTCTCGAATTTCTCTCAGTGGGTCTACTGTTCGTGTATACAAAGGCTATTGATTTTTGAACGTTGACCTTGTATCCAGCTATGCGACTAAATTTGGTGATTAGGTCCCGCAGTTTTTTTGTTTTTGTTTTGTTTTGTTTTGAGACAGGGTCTTGCTTTTGTGGTTCAGGCTGGCCCTGAGCTCAGCCTCAAACTCACATCACAGCAATCCTCTTGCCTCTGCCTCCTGAGTGCTGGGATCACAGGTGTGAGCCACCATGCCCAGCACTGTGGTATGTGATACTGATTGCTGCTGGGTGTGAGTCTCCACACCCAGTATTGTATGTGGTTAACCAGAATCGAACCTGGGTCCTTGTGCTTGCAAGACAGGCGCCAGAACCACTGAGCTAAATCTCCGACTCCTTCAACAGTTTTTTAATTGAGTTTTTAGGATCCTCTAGATAGAAAATCATGTCATCAGCCAATAATGACAATTTAAGTTCTTCTTTTCCTATCTTTATTCCTTTTATTTATTTCTCTTGCCTAATTCTATGGCTAATATTTAATTTAATTGAGTTTTAAGATCCTCTAGATAGAGAATCATGTCATCAGCCAATAATGACAATTTAAGTTCTTCTTTTTCTATCTTTATTCCTTTTATTTCTTTCTCTTGCCTAAATCTATGGTTAATATTTCAAGAACTATGTTAAACAGAAGTGGTGAGAGAGGGCATCCTTGTCTTGTTCCTGATCTTAGTGTGAAAGGTTTCAATTTTTGACTATTTAGTATGATGCTGGCTGATGGTTTCTCATAGATAGCTTTTATAAGTTTGAGATATAGACCATCTATTCTGATCTTCTGTAGGGTTTTGAACATAAATAGGTGTTGTATTTTGTCAAACACTTTTTCTGCATCAATTGAGATGACCATATGGTTTTTGTCCTTGTGTCTGTTAATATAGTGTATAACATTTATTGATTTACGTATGTTGAACCCTCCTTGCATCCCTGGGGTGAATCCAACTTGGTCAGGGTATATACTCTTTTTGATAATTCTCTGTATTCTGTTTGCCAGTATCTTATTGAGGATTTTTGCATTGATGTTCATTAGGGATATTGGCCTGTAGTTCTTTTCTTTGGTTGAGTCTTTCTGTACTTTTGGAATCAGGGTAATGGTTGCTTCCAGGAATAAGTTTGGGAATACTGCTTCCCCTTCAATTTCATTTAAGGAATTTAAGAAGTAGAGGCACCAAGTCTTCTTTAAAAGTTTTATAGAATTCAGCAGTGAATCCATTAGGTCCAGGGCTTTTCTTTGTTGGCAAGTTTTTAATTACAGTTTCAATTTCACAGATTGATATTGGGGTATTTAACATTTTTATATCTTCTTTATTCAGCTTTGGAAGTTCATATGTGTCTAGAAATCTATCCGTTTCTTCTAGATATTCCATTTTATTAAAGTATAAATTTTCAAATAGATGGTTATTTTCCCCTGGACTTCTTCTGAGTCAGTAGTAATTTCTCCATTCTCATTCCTAATAGCATAGATATAAGCCTTTTCCTTCCTTTGTTTAATGAGGTTGGATAAGGGCCTATCGATTTTGTTTATTCTTTCAAAGAACCAACTCTTCGATTCATTGATTATTTTTGTACTATTCTCTTAGTTTCTATTGCATTAATTTCTGCCCTGATCCTTATAATTTCTTGCTTAGTGTGAGCTTTGGGCTTGTCTTGCTCCTCTCTTTCTAGTCGCTTGAGGTTCAGCATTAAATTATTTATTTGAGCTTGCTGCATTTTCTAGATATAGGCCTTCACTGCTATGAATTTTCCTCGTAGAACTGCTTTAATTTTGTCCCATAAATTTCTATATGTTGTGTTGAGGTTATCATTTAGTTGTAAGAACTGTTCAATTTTCTGTAATTTCTTCTGTGACCCATTGGTTGGTCAGAAGAGTGTTGCTCAATTTCCATGTGTTCGTGAAGATCCTGGGCTTTCTTTTGCTATTCAGCTCCAATTTTACGGAACTGTGATCTGACAGAATACAAGGGACAACTTCAATCCCTTTGCACTTACTTATACTTGTTCTGTGAACCAGCACATGGTCTATTTTGGAGAATGATCCATGAGCAGCTGAGAAGAATGTATATTCTGACTTTGTGGGGTGAAAACTCTGTAGGCATATATTAAGTCATTTGCTGAAGAGTCTGGTTTAGCTCAAGGATTTTCTTATTGACTTTTTGTCCAGTCGATCTGTCTCTTTGTGACAGTGGGGTATTGAGGTCCCCTACTGTTATTGTATTGGAGTTTATCTGGATTTTCATGTCCATTAATGTTTGTTTTAATATAGTTAGGTTTATTAGAATTTGCTGCATAGATATTTAACATTGTTACTTAAGTCTCTTGGATTTTTCCCTATACTAAGAGATAGTGTCCATCTTTATCTCTCTGTATCAGTTTTGGCTTGAAGTCTATTCTGTCTGCAAATAAGATTGCCACTCCTGCTTTTTTGCTATTTCCTGTCACATGACTCCATGCGAGTATTGTTTTCCATCCCTTACTTTCAGTCCATAGTTTCTTTCTGAATTAGGTGTATTTATGGTATGCAGCAGATTGTAGGATCTTGCTTCTTGATCCACTCCGCCAGTCTGTATCTCTTAAATGGTGCATTGAGTGCATTGACATTAATGCTTATGGCTGATAAAGGCAAATTTAGTGTGGTCATGTTTTCCTGTTCTTGGTTCTTTTATTCTACTTTTGCCCTTTTCCCATCAGTTTCTTATTTGGTCCCATGGGTTGACTAGGTTAGGTCTCATCAACTTATAAACTTCCTTGTTTTTCTCCAAGATATTCTTTAGAATGTTTTGGAACACAAGTTTCATATTTGTGAAGTTTTTCAGGTGTTCTTTGTCATGAAAGTATCTTATTTCCCCATCAATTTTGAAGGATAGTTTTGCAGGACACATCAGTCTGGGTTGGAAGTTGTTTTCCTTTAGGGCTTGGAAGATTTCACTCCAGGCTCTTCTTGCATTGAGTGTTTAAGTTGAAAAGTCTGCTGTGATCCTGATGGGCTTCCCTTGAAATGTGATTGTTTTCTTTTCTCTGGCTGCTTTCAGTGTTTCATTCTTTTCTTGGCTATCTGGAACTTTCATAATTATATGCCTATATGTAGAGTTTTTCATGACACAGGCGTGTGGTGTTCTGTATGCTTCATATATTTGTATGTCTAATTCTTTACCTTTTTCTGTGAAGCTTTCTGCCATTATCTCTGTGAATAGTTTTTTTAATGTCGTTTGCACTGTGTCCTGCTTCCTCAGTGGCTCCAATCAATCTTATTTTATTCTTCTTTGAATCACCTAGGAGCTGTTGGATTGATTTTTCATTACCCTTTGCTTTTTTCCATAGATTATGGCTTTCCTGTTCATTGGTTGATATCCTGTCTTCTAGGTCTGAAATTTGGTCTTCTGCCATATTCATTCTATTGCACAAACTTTCACTTTCTTTCTTGATTTCCTGGACCTCTGCTTGCAGATGTTTTAAAGGTTCTATTGCTTTTTCTATCTTGGATTCTATCAACTCAGTGATTTCCTCTTTACCTTTATTAATCATCGTGTTGACTGTGTTCAGTATCTCTGCTTTCATCTCAGAGATCAGTTCTAATTTCCATTTTTCTACATCTGCTTTGGTTACCATTTCCGAGGACCCTGGAGACTGGCTTCTAAACTTCTCTGTTTGTGTTTGCCCTGTGTTACCTTGAGGTATCTTTGTATTTGAGACTTTGAATGTTTCCTCATCTCTGAGTTTTTGTTGTTGCTGTTGTTTTTGGCTTGGTACCTGTCCTATTGTCTGGCGATGTTTGTTGCAAGTCTCTTTCCTCCTAATATTTAGAACCTTTAAAATATCGGCATTTCCTTGGTTGTTCTTTACAGTCTGTATTGGCGCATTAAAAAAAAAAAAAAAAAAAAAAAAAAAAAAAAAAAAAAAAAAAAAAAAAAAAAAAAAAACCTAGTTCTGGCACACTATATGGGGTACTCAAACAATACAGTCAGAACACCTTCTCATGTCTGCTTAGGGGTAGGCAGGCTTTGGCCCTTGCAGTGCTGCAATGGCGCTGCCTGAAGTTCCAATAGGCCCACATACTTACCAATTCCAGAGTCCCTGGGTCTGCTTGTGCAGTTGGCCTGTAGGCTAGTAGGCTGCCGCCCCTGTGCAGCTGCAGTGTTACTGGCTGACGTTCCAACAGACCCACCTACTCACCAAATCAGTGTTTCCGAATGTGCTTGTGGATTTGATGTGAAGAAAGGCAGGCTCTGGCTCTGCTTGGCTGCGATGGCACTGGTTCTGCTTCCCCAGCTCTGCCCACTTATACTCAGTCCAGCCAGACGGATCAGACCCCGGAGTGACTGCAGTGGCGCAAGTCACTGCCTCCGTGGTGCTGCCCGCTGTTATACTCAGTCCCTGGGCACTCTTCTGCCATGCTCAGACCCCGGCGTGACTGCAATGGCACAGGCTGTCACCTCCACAGCCCTGCCCACTGTTATACCTGCTGAATTTTTGAACTGAGAGTTCCTTTACTGAAAGCGAAGAATGAAAATATTTAACATTTATGAAGAACATAAAAAATGATAAGCTTATAACATGTATTATGACAAAAGTAATGCATTTTATTTCTAGAAAACTAAAATAATAATAATAATAATATCAGTACCCATTAGAAGAGAAAAATTAAAATTATCCGTCTGAGATAATAACTTCAGACTTTTTAAGCATATTGCATCTGAAGATAGAAACTTACGATTTTAACGCAGGAGAATTTTTCTCAGAATTTTGTTTTGTATTTATTTGTAAAATCAAAAATACTGATTTTACTCATCTTTTGAATTTTATATCTACCCTCTTTGATAAGTGAATTTGAGTCTGTCTGTCAGCTGTCACTTATTCTGAAATTAGGAATGGATGACTGGAAAAGAAACCGTAGTCCACACAGGGAAAATCCAAGGGAGTTGATGGGAAAGGAAATTCAATTTATTCCTGACACTAATATTTCCTTGGATGCCTGTTGATGTAGTCCAGGCTGGTTTAGCCTATTGACCCCAGTTTAATCCAGATAAAGGAATTTGTGGTGTTTTCATTATTAAGAAGGAACAATAATATGAGTAAGAAGTGACCATAGAAATAACCTGCATTGGTTGATCAACTCAAAATATTTTGGTAAATTTAAATTTCATCAGAATGGAGTACAACCCACTGCACTATTTTCTACCTTTATTTGGCTTTTAATACAACATGAACATATTCTTGCATCTCTCCTTCCAGTTTTTACATTTTTAGCAGAAAACCTTTCTTTTGGGATCAGGCTTCTTCCTCCTAATGTATTGCTATACATGTAGGTTTTTGGGAAAATAATTTCCATTAACCTGACATGCTATTGTCCTATCATTTTCTGATAATTAAGAACTAGCCTTTGGTCTCTGTACATACTCTCTAATCGCTTGTATCTCATTGGTTCAAGAATTTTGCAGTGTTTGTCACTCTATAGTTAGCTTAATTAAAATCAATAGAGCTGAAAATCAATCTATCTCTCTTTCTCTCTCTCTCTCTCTTTCTCTCTCTGTCCCTCCCTCTCTCCCTCCCTCTCCCCTGTCTCTTAGATTCCATAAACAAAACACGATGAGCAGATAAACTAGCATTTCGAAGTTTCTGCAGCTGTATAATAGTCACACACATTTAACTGTACATATTTAGCTCCCAGCAAAATTGCTTAATTTTGCATTTTCTAGCTAGCCAGCTAAGTGTTTTTCCTCAGAGGTGGATGCTACCCACAGACTTTACACTTAGAAGTAAATGAATTACTAGTAAATACACAGAACAAAGGCTCAGAAAGTGAATCAATGCCAAGGCTCTCACCTTCCCTCATGCTGAATTACAGTTACAGTGTCAGTTCTCCAAGCATGAAGGAGCAGGCAAAGATGCTTTTGATGTTGTTTATGAAACTTAATCGAGAGCATAGTAGCTGGAACCAAAGAAAGACTTGCAGCTAATGACATGTTAATATGACTTTAAAAGGTGCCAGTGTAACGTTTCTGTGCTTTGCCACTTCCATCAACTGATATCCTTTGATTTTCTCCATAAAGACAGAAACTGCTCAACATTGTGCTGATCTTCCAGGGTGGAGGCCTTGCCGAAATAAATGCTGTGAGCATGTTCTACATCTGCCAGATATAAAAAACAAAATGAAGAAACTTTAAAGCAGTAAATGATAATTTAAGTTTCACTACATTGTAGAGAAATTCAGACTTCTTAAAATTGTAACAGGAAAATATTGACTTCATTTAATAAGTATTTTACTGTGAATATTTACTTAAACATATTTCAGTAAGCATATATATTTTGAAATAGACTTTTAATATGTGCTAAAAGAAAAGCCTCCATATGTTAATGGTGTAATGATATAGAAAAGTAATTGCTAGTAATTTTATATAGATTAAGCCATATGTGCAATTATACCTCATCTTCATCTTAATTATTTCAGAAGTAAAACAACATATTGTTTTGAAAAACCAAAGATCATGAACTTTTCAAGAATGTGTACAAAGCATATAAATAATACACAATATACATAGTATGCATAGTATAATACATAATATACATAATACATAATATACATAATCCTGAAGCATATCAAAATTATACAGAGGCCACCTACACAGGTGCCTTTCCTACCTATGTAGATGGTATTAAACCTTTATAATCTCTGGAGTTCTGAATTACATTTTAACATCATTATACTTCAGGACTATTGAAGAACTTTTATTTTTCAATAATTAATTAAAACTCTCTAAGGGTTTTTATAAAACACAAAGCTAACACTTTGCAGTTTTCTACATTCTAATTCACTCTAAAATTCACACTGCAATATAATAAATATATTATTATATATAGTGATATTGCAATATATAGATATTCCAATCACTGTAGAACTAAACAGGTAGAGTGTCAAATTTGTACTAATATTGATGCTGTGTTGTTTTAAAGAATATAGTCATTCACTTATTAACAGATCTCTTAAATAATTGATGACATATCTCTTAAACAATTGTGGCTGTACTATCTGTCAGAAAACTATATCTCTAGGCGTGGTCAATCTTCTCTGTGGTATTTGGACAAGAATAAAGTCACTCAAGGGCACATTTATCAATGCAGTATCATCATTAAATGACCCATGACCACATATCATTAATAGCAATGCCTATTAAACAGAACACTAAACTGAAGGCATGAAACGGAAATTGGAATACCACTTCTTGAAAGTAGGTTTATAGTGGAAATTTAGAATCATTGTGATATATTATTTACCTGAACTTCCAAGAACAAATCTTTGTAAATATTTGACAGAGTCAACTCAAGAAAGTAAATTGCTTTACTTAAACAGCAAACTAATGATGAAGAATCAACAGAGGACAATAGATAATCATGGCTGCCTTCCAAACACTGCTGTTTTCAAACATCATCATGGTGACTCTACTCTTGCTTATCAGTAATATAGTCAATCCAACTTTGAGTCTTTTTATTCCTAGTCCTGCCTTAATATTTTACAAATTGCAATTAGCATAAAATATTAAGCATTCATCTGAAAGTATTTTTGTTAAGAGGTTTACCAGCTATTAGAATATCTCCAAAAATGGGAGATACATATATTCTCAAATGATTCATTTTATTTTGGTAATGTTTAAATTTCAGAAAAGCATACTCTTATACTGACTTGAAATTTGTATCCTTATGTCTTTTAGCAATGAATACTGGCCCACATAGAGAAAACACATCTATTTCCACAGGCATTACACATATTTGAATTTGATTATCATTTATGCTCCCTTTTAGGTTTAAAACTTTTTTTGATAACCTAAACCATTAATTTCAGCAAACATTAATAGATATAATTTTCAATAATCTTATAATTCTGGTAAGAATTTATATGCACAGTACACTTAATGAGAGATTCTTGTATTTGAACATATCTGACTTGCACAATATTATAGAATTATAATGGATAATTAATATTAAATGAATATATGAGAATCTGATGAAGCAAAATTAAAAGTAGGCCATAAGCTCCTTGAGAATAGAGTTTGATTTTGGTTTGCAGGAGTTCCTCAATATTTATCTACAGTGACATGAAAAACATGAACTCCAGAAACAAACATTAAAATGAGAGGTAAAGGTATAACTATTGTTAACAGGTTGAAATCACACTTCTTGTCGTTTTGAAATGAGGATTCAGAACTAAGTAAGAGTATAAGTCCTAAGAGCAAATAACTTCCATTCCAGATTAACTTATGGAGAAAAACCTGTCTTTCAACATAGATGGAGACAAAAGTTATTTTCATGAAAAAGATCAGCTCGGAAGATGTATTATCACTAAACCAACTCTATGGAAAATACTTAAGAATATTTTTAACAGAAGCAGTGGATCAGACAGAGCTAAAAACACAGTGGAAAATAGTGATGTCAGTGGATAAATAACCCAAGAGAACACCAAGAAAAGAAAAACAAAGCATATACCAAAGGATAAAGAAGGCCATGATGGTAAATATCCAATACTTTCACTAACATCTCTTTCAATGTCAGCTCCTTCAGTGCTCTCACTGGAAGACAGAGACTGGCAGGTGATATCAAAAATCAGAATCCAGCAATTAATGTATTCAAGAAACAATTGCTGGATCCAAAAAAGATACTCTTAGACCAAAAATTAAAGGATGGAAAACATTTCATGCACCAGGAATCTGAAAATAAGCATGGTGGCAATTCTAACATGGTAAACTTCAAGCTAAAACTGATTAGAAGAGACAAAGAAGGTCACTACATACTAATTAAGGGACTAATCCAAAGAGAAACGATGACATCAATAATCATATTGCCGAATACTGGAACGCCTATCTTTATAAATCAAAAGTACTTTAAACTAAAAAGTTCAATAAACACTGACACAATCATAATAGGGGATTTTAACACTCTATTTTCCCAAAAAAGATAAACCGACTAAATAAAAAGAAATATTTCAGAGCTAAATTACACTGAGTATATGGGCCTAATTGATACATTGTAGAGAGCATCCACCTCTCTACAACATAGTATATATTCTTTACAGCAGCACATGGTACTTTTTTCTAAAATCCTTGTGCTAGTCCACAAAACCTGCTTAAGTATATATAGAATAGAAATTACACTAATGGATACTGTCAGACTATGGTGCAGTAGAAATAGAAATTAACAACAGAAGAAATTTCAAGAAAGATAAAAACTCCTGAAAAATTAACAGCATACTCCTAAACAAACAATGGATTGCAGAAGAAATCAAAGAGGAAATTTAAACATTTCTGGACATTAATAGTGTTGATGGTACAACTCCTGGGAATCTCTGGAACACTGTGAAAGCTATTCTAAAAGGAAACTTCATCACAATCAATGATCATATTGGAAGAACAGAGCAAGCTCAAATACACAACCAAATGAAAAATCTTAAGATATTTGAAAAACAACAATAAATCAGCCCCAAACTGAAATTAAGGAGGGGAATTATAAAGATGAGAATGGAAATAAGTAAAAGTGAGATTAAACTTTAAAAATCACCAAAAAGCTGGGTTTTTGAAAAAAAATAGATAAGCCAATAGCCAGACTTATCAAGAGAAAGCAAAGAAAGACATACATCCAAGCAGCAGGAAATGAGAAAGGTGCATTCACAACAGACAATCCAGAAGATGGTATTACTTTGATAAATTATATTTGATAAAATTTTGAAAAAATGAACAGATTCCTAGACACATTCGGGATTTAGCTCAGTGGTTCCGGCGCCTGTCTTGCAAGCACAAGGGCCCAGGTTCAATCCCTCATAACCATATACCATAACATGTGGAGACTCACATCCAGCAGCAATCAGTATCACATACCACAGTGCCAGGCGTGGTGGCTCATGCCTGTGATCCCAGCCCTCGGGAGGCAGAGGCAGAAGGATTTCTGTGATGTGAGTTTGAGGCTGAGCTCAGAACCAGCCTGAAGTACAAAGTGAGACCCCGTCTCAAAAAAAAAAAAAAAAAAAAAAAACCCTACCAAAACTAACCCAAGAAAATATAAATATGCTTAACAACCCATTCACAAACAATGGAATTGGCATAGTAGTAAAAAATCTGCCAACTCAAAAAGAACTGATGGACTCACTGCTGAATTTTACAAAGCCTTTAAGGATGTTGTATCATCAATTCTCTTCAAGCTCTTCGAA
>PVIR01025336.1:0-24965 GCA_004026965.1 Petromus typicus | reverse complement strand
GAAGGGCTTCCCTTGGAATGTAACTGTTTTCTTTTCTCTGGCTGCTTTCAGTATTTCATTCTTTTTTTGAATATCTGGGACTTTTATGATGATATGCCTAGGTGTAGATTTCTTCATGTCACGGGCATGTGGCGTTCTGTATGCTTCATATATTTGTATGTCCAATTCTTGACCTTTTTCTGTGAAGTTTTCTGCCATTGTCTCTGTGAATAGCTTTTTGATGTCTTTAGCATTGTCTCCTGCTTTCTCAGTGACTCCAATCAATCTCATGTTATTCTTCTTTGACTTATCTAGGAGCTGTTGGATTGACTTTTCATTATCTCTTGCTTTTTTTCATAGATTATGCCTTTCCAGTTCATTGGTTGATATCCTGTCTTCTAGGTCTGAAATTCGGTCTTCTGCCAAATTCATTCTATTGTTCATGCTTTCATTTTCTTTCTTAATTTCCTGGGCTTCTGCTTGTAGGTCTTTAAAAGGTTCCAGTGCTTTTGCTATCTTGCATTCTATCACCTCCATGATTTCCTCTTTAGCTTTATTAATCATCATGTTGACAGTGTCCAATATCTCTGCTTTCATCTCAGAGATCAGTTCTGATTTCCATATTACTAGATCTGCTTTGGTTACCATTTCTGAGGGCCCTGGAGACTGGGCTTCATCCTTCTCTATCTCCCTTCCCCCTGTGTTACTTGGAGGTGAGGGTCTTTGTGTCTGAGATTTGGAGTGTTTCCTCATCTCCTACCTGCTCTGTTTTCTGGCCCTGTTTGTTGCAAGTTACTTTCCTTTTAATTGTTAGGAACCTTAAAATAGCCGTGTTTCCTGGGTTGCTCTTTGCCGTCTGTATTGGGACCAATACAAGCTGACTGGATGTGCTTCTGCAGTTACTGTGGAGAAAATCAGACTCTGACCTGCTAACCTCAGTCCCTGGGCGCTCTTCCGGTGCAGGCCTGGAGGCCAGTAAGCTCCAACTCCGGCGCCGATTCAGTGACACAGACTCGGTGCTGCAGTCACCGCTTCCTGAGCCGCCCGCTGCTAACCTCAGTCCCTGGGTGCTCTTCCGGCGTGGGCCTGGAGACAATTAAACTCCAAACCCAGCGCAGATTCAGTGAAGCAGACTCGGTGCTGCAGTCACCGCTGCCCGAGCCGCCCACTGCTAACCTCAGTCCCTGTGCGCTCTTCCGGCGTTGGCCTGGAGACAAGTAAACTCCAAACCTGGCGCCAGAAATTAATCTCTTTGTTAGTGCATATTTTAACACAGAATAGTGATGTTGATTTGGGGAATTAGTATGTTCATATAATACATCTTGATGACTTTCAATCCATTTACTTCCTCTCTCTTTCTCTGATATTGTGTTTTAGATCAATGTCCCCCAAACATCTGTGTTCAGAAGTTGGGCTTTTCAAAAATGAATGGGTGATGAGTACTTTAGTCTCATTAGTGGGGAGCTAATGGCTAAAGTACGGTTAGGAGACAGGACCCGGTTGGAAGAGGTGGGTCACTGAGGGGTGTATTTTAAGGTTGCCTCTCTCTCAGGCTCCTCCCTTTTTTCTCTGCTTCCTGGCTGCCATGAGGTGTGCAGCTTTCTTTTGCTATTTCCTTTACTAAGATGTCTCTGCCTTGGAGCCAGTCAACCAGCCATGGACTGAGTCCCCTAAACCAGGAGCCTAATTAAACCTGTTTTCCTGTAAATTATAGGTATCAAGGATTTTGTCTAGGAATGACAAAGCTCACCAACACATCCTCCTACTTTTTATTTCTGAGACTTCACCTTCTTGTTTTCTACCATCTTTCCTTTATATTTTATGTTTCTTATATAAGAGAAAGCATATTATATTTAGCTTTAAAACTCTGGTTTATTTCATGATGGTCTTGGCATAATGGTCTCAAATTACTTCCTTATTCCCACAAAAGACAAAGTTCTATTCTTCTTCATCACTGAATAATATTGTATTGGATATATAGATATATATGTTTTGACAGTTTTTCATTGATTCATTTCTTGAAAAGCATCTAGGCTATTTCCAGAGCTTAACTACTGTGAATTGCACTACTATAAACATGGATAGATATCACTATGGTATTATGACTTTACCTCTTGAGAATATGCCTGGTAGAGGGATAGCTGAATCAAATGGAATTTCTATTTTTGCTTTTTTTGGGTCTCTCCATAATGACTCTATACTTGTATAAATTTACATTCTTTCCCAATAATTTAGATGGATTAACTTTTACACACATTCTTGCTGGCATTTATTCTTTTGCATTCTTGATTAGAGTAAAACAGAACCTTGAATTTTGTGTTTATTTTTCCTTAACAGCTAAAGATGTTGAATATTTTTTTTTCACATACTTATTGGGCAGTTGTGCTTCTTTTGAGAAATGACTGTGTAGTTCATCTTTCTATCTTGATTTTTTGGTAGTTAATTTTTTTTTAGTTCTTTATATATTTCAGGTATTACTTCTCCATCAAGAGAAAACTGACAGTTTTTTTCTCCTACTCTGCAGGCCACTTTGTGCACTCTTGTTTATATTATTTACTGTGCAGGGGCTTTTTAACTTGATGTCAGCCCATTTTCTGGTTCTACTTACTGTGCAAAAGAAATTCTACTTCGGAAGTCTGCCTATGTTTATGCTTCAAATGTTATCTTTCAGCAGTTTCAAAGGGTTTTTGTTGTTTTTTGTTTTTTGTTTGTTTGTTTGTTTCTAAGTCTTTGATCCTTTTTATGTATTGTAGTGCTAAGGAAGAGGGATCTAGTTTCAGTCTTCTGCAACCAGATGCCCAGTTTTCTCAGTGCCATTTGTTAAAAAGTCTTTTATCCAATGTGTATTTTCATCCCTTTGTCAAAAATTAGAGGCTTCAGGTACCCAGGCTGTTCTATTGGATCTACTTGTCTATTTTTATGCTAGTATCATACTATTTCTGTTATGACAGCTTTGTAGTATAACTTGAGATCTACTATCATGATACTTCTGGTTTTCCTCCTTTGGAAGCAAAGTTTTGTAAAGGAATTACCTCATGACCTAAATGCCTGGCATGATGGCTGACACATCTGTAATTCTCACCCTGCTGTCTTCTGGTGGAAAAGCTCATAGAGTTAGCTTAGGGGTGGAACCTTTTTCAAAATATGTTGGAAGATGCCCAGGGTTTTAGTTCAGTGGTTCTGCACCTGTCTCACAAGTGCAAGGTTCTGAGTTTGATTCCCAGTACCAAAGAAAACAAAAATGTTGAAGAGACTGGAGATCTTTCCTCTTGAGGGCAAAATTATGAGGTATGACAGAAACTATGGTGAATGATTAAATTGAAATATTTATTACAGTAAGAAAGTTTGCCATTAATTTTTCTCAAAATCCTCTCTGTCCACACACACTTCAAACACAAGATTCCATTATTCTTTCCACTTTCTGAATGAGTTTGGGAAATCTTTCTGGAATGTCTCTAGTTGTGCTGTTGATGTCCTGAACCAGTTCAAAATATTCATATTTAATGGATCTATGGGAGACAGAAGTTACACAATGGTAGAACTAATGAATAGGGTAAAGGAGAACATAGTGAATTTTTTAAAAATTTGGATCGTTATTGGTACATTTATATATACACATCAATGTTTTTATAACTTTATCTGTCTATGGTATGATGCCTCACAGCAACATTCACTGGATTTTTAAATCATATTTCCTAAAGATACTCATGAAAAAGTACTTCGATGCTTCAGAAAATAGTAAGAACAATGAAATAAATATTTCTAGTGAGGAAATATTTTAAAGATAATTAATGGCAACAATATATTTAGAATTTAAGCCTTCACTGTATATACTGGTCAAAATTTGTGGAGTAAAACCAGTTATGTCCTGAGATTACTGTAGATTTATTTTTTCCTTTAATGATGAGATAACAGTACTATTTATTGAACATTTAACATGTGCAAGCGATGTTCACCTTATTTCACTTTCCCACACCTGTGAGTTATTCCTGCCTGAAGATGAGTAGACAGAGGCAGGAGATGTTGGGAAGCAGGCTCATGCCGCTCTGCTGGGAGCTGGCAGAGCCCCAGTTGGCCAAACTAGTGAATTCTCAAGGCCACAGACTTTAAACTGCTTTGTCCTTGTTGGCTCAAGTCAATGCTCATCGTAGTCTATCCTCAGCATAGCAGTATCAATGGTCTGACTATATCTGATAGATTTTTAAAAATAATTCAAAGAACCAATATGGCTTTATTTACTTCTGAGAGACAATATGAGTCTATTTTCTGTTGAAAAGTGAAAGACCTTAATTTCCTTCACAGCTTGAGTAACTGATGTGGCCTGGGAGATAATCTACTTGTTGTTTACCTGTCACTGACCTACAGCTGCAGTGTTTAGCTTCGTTTTACTAAAAAGCAGGATCTCATGATGGGCAGTCTTTGGAAATGATGGACAGCCTTTGACTGCTCTTTCCCCAGGGCTGTGTGCATCTGCTGTGCTTTGTAACTGGAGCTTTTAAAGCAGCCCATCTTACTACTAAAATTAAGGTTCATAGAAACCACAGTTTCATATCAAAAAGGGAAAAGAGTGGAGGTCATAATAATTTAATGCTGATGTTCAGAAAGGCATGGGAACAAATAACACACTATTTAAACAAAGTCAGAAAAAACTGGAGTAGATAAAATTATTGTCCTCTTCTGATTTCCCTGAACCCTTGAAATACTGACCACCCTATCATAGTGTCTTTAGATGTATATGTGTGTAGGGTGGATGTTAAATAAAAGTCAGGAAAAACCTGAAGAAAGAGGATTTGTTAAAGATAGGATGCAGAGGAGTTAATACATATTAGTTAGAGGGGAAACTGAGCAAAAAAAAAAAAGAGATTTTGAGTGAAGTGAAGAAGGGCTGGCTAGGAGCAGGAGGCAGATATGGAAGCTCTTGTGCAGTGTGAGAAGGGAGGAGTTCAGTTTAGTTCCACAGGCAAGAATGAGCCATGAAGAAGTGCTAAGCAGCATGGCGATATGATTAGTTTCAGAATTTAGCAAGCGCCCTGGAAGCCTGATAGCAGTGGAACCAGAGAGATGAACAAAGCCCAAGATGCTGTCAATCTGCTGAAGCAATCTTTGTAGAAAGGAGGTGGTTTTGAACTGAGATAGCAGACTGAGATGGGAAAGCAGAGAGATGTCAGAGGTCTTTAGGAGTTTGAATCTGATATGGGAACTGATTCCAATGGGAGAACAGAGTCAAAGAAGTCCACTAGGTTTCTGACTTGGCCACCAGGAGGATAAAGTAAAAGTCTCTTTGTCTTCTGAGAGCAGAAAACCAGCAATGGTAAAAAACAGATGCATCCAAGTATTATAACCTCAGGGGACTATGAACTTTGATACTATTAGGTATGTTTGTAGCAATCTCACTCTTCTCTATCACTCATCTTTCTCTCTTCTCATTCTCTTTCTTCTCATTCACCTTCTCTCTGTTCTCTCTCTCTCTCTCTCTCTCTCTCTCTCTCCCTCTCTCTTGCATATTGAACCAAGAGCCTTTGCACTGTAAGATAGGGTCTCACTGAGTCACTAAGTTGCCCAGGTTGGGTATGAACTTGTAAGCCTCATAGTTCAATCTCCCAGAGTGCAGGGATTCCAGGCATCCACCATTCCACTGAACCAGGATGTTGATATTTTTGTGATTTCACTGCACATGATGTTCAAGTATGGGTTGTATAGGTAACAAGAGAAAGCTATGCATGGCTAACTGTGGTGGTGGAGTGTTAACTGTCTCCTGCACCTGCCATGTACAGTCAGACTGATCAACACTCCTATGTGTCAGGCATTACCTGCACTGTGCAAATTGGCAAGGAAAGGCAGTAATTACCAGTAGTCGTGTTTCATCCACCTCCTCATGAGTACCTGTGAGGATAGGTGTTTATTGCTTGTAGTCAGGGATGTAAGTTTTTGTACTCAATTATTAGATTTGGGCTTCTTGTGTTATTTCACAAAATAATTCAATAAGTTAGAATATAAAAGGAAGTTTTGTTACTCATGTATAGTAGGTATATTATGTACTTGGTACAAGACAATTTTTTTTCATTAGTGTCAAATTGTTGGACATTTCTAATGTAACATGTTGCAAAGAAAAGTCAGATGAGGCTGTTTGCTGACATGAGGTTTTGGGGCAGAGAAGGCGTGGATTGCCAAGGGTAGGAAGAAAACTGCCTTTCACCAATGTGGGGTAGCAGAGGGCCAAGAAAGCTGGAATGGCCCAGTGTGGGAGTGGCAGCCCTGAAAGTTGAGACACTGTTTGAACTTTTCCAGGCGTTAAGAGACAAGGTATCAGGGGAGCCTGAGAACTGAAGTCTTAAGGTAGGAGACTTGAGGAGAGCAGACACACAGACTTAAACTCTTGAATCCCAGAGAAGGCTGAGGAGCGTCTGGACAAGTTAGCAGCCTTGAAGGTGTTAAAGCAAACGTTAACTCAGTCCTGGGTTGTTCTGTTCAGTTTGTAAGGTATTAACCTTGCTCTTCCCTCTATTACAATGGATACTAAGATTATCATGATGGTGGGAATCCTGTTTTGTGAAACTTGAAGAATCACAGCATTCAAAAAAGAATCTGATTCAGATTAGATGCTCAATATATTTCTGTTGACTTAAAATTTGTTGAGCTCTAGAGACGCAGACATGAAAAACTATTAAGCAGCAGAAGAACTTTTTGTTGGATTCTTTTCTCACTTGCATTAAATGTCAGTACCTTGGAGAACACTAAAAGAACATTCAATATTTTAGGATGAGTCTCCCAGGATGACTGTTCTCTGTGTGAACAGGTGTATCCAAAAAGGCCAATTTGCCGCCAATAGTCGCTTTCCTACTGTCAGCTCAGGGTTTAATGATTTAAGGCTGAGAAGAGCACCTGGTATTGTTTACAGGGCTCTTTCTTCACCAAGTGACAAGGTGAAGGAGCCCGTGCAGGGATTTCAGGGAGAAAAATGAAGGGAACTGGAAGAAGTGATGAAAGGGTATAATGAAGGGGAAGCATGAACTGAGGCCAACTGCCAGTTGAAAGCTGCTGATTGACACTTGAGTAGATGTTGTAGAGAAAAATCCAGAGGAACAGAAAGGAAGTAAAATTTAAAAGCACCTTGCTAACCCTCTAACAAACAAATTGTCTGGCTTTCCACGTGTAATGATTGACCAAGCTGTTTAGATTTCAATTTTGTTTTCAGAGAGAAGTGAGACTCCTTGACCAGCTGATTTGTAAGCAAATCTTTTATCATTTCTCCAGTGTTATATAAATGTGTTCATTGCTACCAACAAAGGTTACAGAATAGAACTTTGACGGAAACAAAACTTTTATTGCCTATATGGAATGTCCATGTTTTTATCTCATTTCTTTTACCTTCTCCTTCTTCCCCTAGGCCCAAGTCATCTCGCTCTCTCTCTCTTTTTTTTTCAGCCTGTTCAAAATGGTTCTTGCGCAATGGTTCTTGCTCCTGTCTCGCAAGTGCAAGGTCCTGAACTTAATCCCCAGTACCACCAAATAATAAATAAATAAATAATTCTATCTCTAGAAAATATTATTACAAAAGTTAGGGTTTGAATTTATTTCAGTACTTACTTTGCAAGATGCCTTCTTCTGTTATGGTCATCCTTCCAGAATCAAGTACTTCAACAAATACTGACTGAATTGTTACTCTGTGCCAGATTCAGTTCGAGATACAGTGTGTAGCAATCAGTGAGTTATACAGTCAGGTGAGTTATACAATAAGGGTGAGTCTGCTCTAGTAGATGCTAAGTGTTCCTATGAACGCATAATATTGTAATAGACATGCAGAAGATAGGGATTAGTTCCCTCTAGGCAGTTGCTATGATTAGAATATGATTTCTTCCCCATAGCATTATGTGCCAGATGACTGGTCTGCTGTGTGGCAGTGTTGAGGTGATAGAACCCTTAAGATCAGCTAGAGCAATATAATTTAGTCTTAAAGATTGTTATGGTTTATATATCTAGACCTTCCTGCCAAAGCCTCATGTGCTCTTATGTGGAACTTTGGGGAGGTGGTTGGTTGGAGTTCATCGCTAAATCAGATTTGAGAGGTGAAGCCTGGTTGGAGGATTTGGTCTCCAGGGCCATGACTGGAAGGTCTCTCTTCCCTGCTGGCTCCTTCCTGGTCTCCACATCTCCGCCATGACACCTTCAGCCCCTCTCCTCATCTTTTCCTCAGCCAGGCCATCTGCCAAGCCACTCTTCCTCAGAGCAAGCTGACTAAACACTTTAAGGCAAAATAAACCTTCCTTCTTTAATTGAGGGTGTGAAGTGTTGAGTCTCAGCCAGGAGAAAGTGACTAAGCCCAAGGCTTCACCTTTAGGAGAGCTCTCAGGTCTGGGTCAGTGGATTGGTTAGAAGTGGATTAGTTCCTGCCATCGTGGGCTGAGGTGAATGATTTTGGCTCCACCCTCCTTTCTTGCTTCCCTATTCACATACATTTACACCTGGGCATTTCCCTTTCTGCATCTCTCCCAGGTCATGGTACCATGGGCCTTTGCCTGACATCAGAGTCATGTTGCTTGCATTTTACACCATCAGAATCATGAACCAAATGAAGTTGTTTTCCTAATACATCACTAAGCATCAGATAGTTTATGATATCAGCTCAAAATGGGCAAGGACAGTAATTTAGAGAAAGCTTCCTGAGGGTTGTGGTATTAAAATCTAGCCATGAAGAATAAATACAAATCATCAACAAAAGGGAAAGGAAAAGACATTTTAGGTACAGAAACAATGTGGGCAAAAGCATAGAGCTAGGAAATAGTGTAGTGTACACAGAGCAGAGGCAAATGGCTGCCTACTGGAATGCTCATTCCTTCGTGTTCAGTTCTTACTATGAAGTAGCAAAAAGTCAAATATGGAAATGAAGGTTTGACAATCTTACATCTGCTGCTTTTGGAGGTTTGTGACTACCAGAGACTGTGGGACTGCAAGGTAAGAGAGTAATGACCTCTACTGGATGGGAAACCAGAGCTGTTGTGAGGAACAACACACAGAGTGAACTAAGCCTTGTGCTTTTAGATGGACCCATGGATGGCTGTATACTTGCTGTTACTTAGGTAAAAGAAAAACAAAGCAGAAGGGTGTGTGTCTGAGCTACTTTTGTTACTGAGACAAAAATACATGACCCCCAATGTTAATGGGCAAAAGGTATGTTTTGTTCTCAGTTTGTAGAGGTTTCAGTCAATAGTCAACTGGCTCCAAGGTAGGGTGGCAGAGGGGTAACAGTCCATGGTGGAGGAAGATAACAAAAGCAACAAAGGGCCTTAATAGCTTCTTTTCTGTTCCTTTTATTTTTTTCCTAGCTACTGGAATAAGGGCACTGCCAAACCAGCCACTCATACATCGTGGTTTAGTAATCACATCCTTAATACCAAAATTACAAACTACATTCAGCACCAATGATTGCATGAGGCTTTGGAGAGGCATCCAGACCCAAATGATAACAGCATGTGAGCTGTTGTTTTATAGACAGACTGATAGACATGCACATACACACACACACACACACACACACACACACACACACACACACACACACACACTCTCACACATCATGGATATGTTCAGATACTTGCAGTGCACATGGTGCCCTCTCCTCCCACTGGGTTCTTCTGAGCCAAGAGGGAAGCTGGACTTGGTCCACTTGCAGGCTTCTTGTTATATGCAGAAAAACAGGCAAAGCATTTGACCTCCATAAACCTTGGTTAGCTCCCTTGATTACAAGGTGGCAGTGAAGATTCATAATAACAGATGCCATTCAAGCTGCAGAATTCCTCCCATTTACGGGTACTCTCCAAATGTGATTATGTTACTCTTGTCTTAACTTTCTTTTCTTTTTTTTTTGCATTTACTAACAGTGATTAATTAATGTGATACATTTCTTTTCCACGTCTCTAGTATGTTAAGAACCTCATTCCCAGATAGTTGACCTTGCCAGAGCTAGAGCTCCAGGACAGGGATTGATGTGAGTAATGATTTTCTTGTAAGAAGACAGAGGAAGAGTTGCCTTTAACTCTTTTATAGATGCTGACAAAGAGGCTGAAACCCTGGAAATACCCCAAGAATACAAACTCTAAACTAAAACTCTAATTCAATATCTTTACCACCAAGCCTGCCAATTCAGATATTCACTCCTGCAGTCTTGTCCAAGAAGCCACGTGTCAGTGGAGTTTGAAAGGGTCCAACGTGCGTGAAGCATTTGTGTACTGTGACTAGCAACTCACCAGATACAAGTCCTTTAGAAAAATCCAACCTGAGAGGAGGAAAAGTAATATCAAACAAGGGACTATAATTTAATAATATCAAATTATCAAAGATATGATTTGATTAATCAAAGAGTAATTTGTTGTACGTCTAAAATTGGATTTCGTTCAGGATAGCTGAAGTCTCTAGACTCACACTGATACTATTGCTGACAGAAAATGCCAAGAGTAAGCGCAGATGCCACAGAATGCTGAAAAGCTTCTCTCAAAATTTATTACCCTATTTGTGTATTTGAAAATTTGAGTTGTAAAAGGGATGATATATGTCTTAGGTATGGCCTCATGTAAGATTTTTCATTTTAGGAATTTATTAATATTCCTTAGGCAGTTATTCCTTCATAAGAAAGGCAAGGGAGGAATGACCTTCATAAGTTTGCACCAACATTATGTTCTATTGATCAGAATTAGTATATCTGCCTTTTGCTTTGATAGTTTATTACTATGACTCACAGGTAGCAAAATGTACAGTCTTGCTATTGATGTTGTCCATGCTGGAAAATGTATTACATGCCATTGAATATATTGCAGATCTTGGGGATAATTTATACTGAAATTATTTTGCTTTTGTATATTAAATTTTTTATCTTGGCACTAATGTCAGTGCATAAATACATGAAAACAATGCTCAGTAAACAATGGCTGAATGAGTGAATTAGTCAATATGAATATGTGCTATAACATCAAAGAAAATAAGTATTGGCTTTAATATGGAATGTTTCTTTTGGAATGTGTAGGACCTTGCATCAAAGAAAGCCAGGTTGACTGGCTAAGCCAAAATTAAGCTCAACAGGTTGTGATTCAGACCAAAAAGTCATGGTGTTGAGAAGCAGTAGGACCTTTGAGAAGTGTGGCCTGATGGGTCCAGTTAGATAGTGAACCACCCCTGTAAATGGATTACTGTTCTACTTGAGAGACTAGGCTACTTCTCTTGGGATTATATCTCTCAGAAGTAAGTCAGGTCTCACAGGACTGGATTTGTTATGTAGCTGCAGTCATTAGATATGGTATTTAATAGCCCATGTAATATTAGGTGAGGATACCAATAGCTGGACTTTGAACTCCACAGTTATTATTAATATGGAAATTAAAATGTGACTACTGAATAATCAGTATCAAGACTGTGGTAAATACAGTAAATTACAAATCTTTACGTATGTACAAAACTCATTTTATTAATAAATGTTTTAAGACATTCCTCCTAAAAGAGTGGCTTTTTATAAAAGACTAGATGAATGTAAAGGATTGTGGCTGCTTTGGGTGCTTGCTGGCTTATGCCTGCCCGCCATTGACTGTTCATTCTTGGTGCTGCCCCTCTGCCATGATACCCGGCCTGGAAGCCAACTGATTATGAAATGAAACCTCTACAAACTGTGAATTGAAATAAGCTTTTTTCCCTTTAACTTTTGAGCACTGAATAGTCTGTCCCAGCAAGAAGAAAAGTACCCAACACACTCATTTAAAAAAAAATGTTCAGGCCTAAGACACAATCAAACATTGGAGCTAAGAATTCTGGCTCCTTGGATACAAATACATTAACCCAGAACCGTAATACACATGGCCTCCTGTTAATCAAAATCTTCGACTAGAATTTACATATGTCTGCAATGAATAAAAATGGCAAGGCAAATTATTGCTTTGAAAATGTAATACGAAAGACCACATATTTCAAAAAGTGTATCCCATGGAAGGGATACCTGTTTCCAGGTGAGGGCAGCTTCTCTTACAGCTTGTAGATTTTGTTGTTCTCTTCCTCCTCTCAAAGCTTCTCAGAGGACTTTGGCCTCCATCTAGGATTGGCTGTTTGTCTGCTGTACTGTGAAATCAGGATAAAAGCCAGACCTGACAAGAAAGGAGTCAGCACAGAGTCATTGTCTTGTTGAGGTTCAGTTGGCAATCCAGGAGAGGAAGTGTTATTTTTTTTTTCTTTTTCAGAAACTTTTTTTCCTAACCCTGGCCTTTTTGCTGATGGGTTTATTTAGCTGCAAGCAGTTGTCAGACACTGCAAAGATGCTGAAGAGTGCTGACACACTTTTCCCCTCTCCACCCTGAAAACATTTTGTACCAAACGGATAAAAATGATTTTAATTATTCATAGAATCTTTTGTGAATAGAGAATCCATGTGTGTGTGCATGCCTATATATGCATGGGTGGTGCTTTTAGTTTGGATCTTTAATGAAGACTTATATTTGAATAATTCAGTATAAAATAGAGAGGTTCCTTTTGTTCCTGGTACAATTGAAGATTTACTAATTGTTTAGTACTAAGGAAAGATTTTTGGAGTTTAGCAAAGATTAGGTTCAAATGCACACACACCATCCATCTTTATATTTTTCATATATGTTTTGTGATTATGGGAATATTGCTAAATCATATTATACCTCAATTTTCTGATTTTTAAGTATTAGTATTGGAATAGTTCCTATCTGGCAGACTTCTTGTTAAGACTAAAGAAGGGGAGACATAAGTAATGAATAAATAAACCTGTTGGCTCATCCAAGGACCTTGATTCATAGAAATGGCCGTTGACACATTTGCAAGGTGCCACCTTATGAATCTATCTTCATCAAATTTACTTGAGTATAGTGGTCTTTCTGCTACAGCCTGATGGAAGATAAAATGAACACTTACAAAAAACACATTTTAGATAGTGCAACCACATAGGCTTTAACAGAACACACATCATGTATTCACTGTGGCCATAGGAAGCACACTCCAATACATCCACTGGATGCAGGAAGTGGCTTAACTAGCTGGATTTAAATGCTTCATCAGGGGTCATGGGATGGGGGTAGGTAGAGTGTATTGAGCTGTGGCTTCTCAAAAAGATAACCCTTACAAAGATGGTCCCCCCCATTGTTTTTGAGAAATGAATCTTTGAAAATGAAATCATTCATAGTCCTGAGGTGAAGTGATCATCCTAAACGATCGAGGCTCTGAACCTCCTGGCAAATGTCCTGGTATGAAACGTGAGAAGGGAGACACACAGAAAAGATGAGACATGTAATCAAGGAGGAAGTCATGTGGCCACAAACCCAAATGTGACAGTGGCCAATGGAGCCCATCAGAGATGAGGCAGGGAGCCATCCACACAGCGTGGAGAGAGAATCATTTTGTTCACATTTTGATCACAGAGCCACAACAGTGATTGCAGAGTGATGGTCTCCACAACTGTGAGAAAAAAACACCCCCTTTGTTTTGTGTCACCAAGCATGACAAGTTTGCCAGTCATTTGACAGCCTTATATGTGTGGCAGCCCAAAGAAACTAACCCAGGTGGTTAAAAACTCTGGACAATGAACTAGAAGCACATGTGTGTGTGTAAGCTGGGACGTAACTCAAATGTGAGCACTGGCAGATGGGGAGAACAAGGATGCCCTGTTTTTAAGAAATCTTTGTTAACATTCACTGGGTAGTTAGAAAGATTTACTGGAGTTTTGGGCCTTCATGAATGAATGGCACCAGTATGTGAAAAATGTAGAATACAACCTTCAAGTTACTCAAGGTCATTGACTAGTACATAAAGGAACTAAGAGAACAGTTTCAATACACCAAAGGCTACAGTAGAGATGTTATGCACTGTGCATTGCATAGAAAAGAGCTCAAGGTTCACTTGGGACCTGGGAGCCATCAGGACAGCTCCAGAGAGGAGCTGTCTCCTATCTGGAGCTGAGCCTTGAACTTGTTGGCTTAGAGAGGAAGTTTCTATTGATAGAAGGAACAGACTATACTCTTTCCCCTCTTGGATATGAAAGTTCTGTAGCCCTGGTATTATATTCATCCCTGGGCCTGTTCCCTCTTTTCCATGACCTGAAATGTCTATGTAGGAAACACTGTAGTTGTTTGTTGGTTTGAGATAAATAATAGACAAAGAAGTATGCCTGACTCAAGTGTGTTAGCAGGTGTTCTGGAAAGATAAGCTCACAGTGCGTATGGGCAGAGGCAGGGGCTGGAGGAATTAAAGCTTCTACTGGCCAGGTGGGACCTCATCCAGCTACCAAGTGGTCTCTTTGGATGTGGCGTGATTGTTCCTGTCTCAGAGGCCCTGCCCACCTCTCACTCCAGCCTCTGACCTTTCTTCAGTTTAGCACTTTAGCTCACATTCTGGACTGAGCAGAAGAGAGAGCACAAATCCCTTTCTGACAGCACAGTGCTGCTGTTTACAAATGTGATTGGATTTAGCCCTCACCATTATCAGCGGGGAAGAGTATTCTGTGTCTCCGAAGATGAAACTGTCTTGTTAGGTTGACTAATAATCCTGAGTAACTGAAAGGCATGGAAGGGCTTTGAAGATGCAGCTTTTGTTTTCTTCTCCACTTCCAGCATCAGGCACTGGCTGCCTCATAGCTCTTTTGACTATGCTTAGTGCAGTGGTGTTCAACTAGGGTGATTTTGTCCCCAGGAGTAAAATTGACAAGGTCTAGAGGTGTTCACGATCGGAGCAACTGAGAAGGGGATGCCATTGTCACATAGCCAATGTCAGTAGTGCTAAGGTTGAGAAACCACACAGGAATGTCTTATCCTGTTAGGTTACATTCATCACATCCCTTTCCTTTCTTAGCTGAACTCCTGTTATTTAAGAAGCAGCTAAGGAGAGATCACCTCTATTCTCTGCAGACTGGACAAGGTGCTCCACTTCTGTGCTCCCATGCATTGCTGCTGAGTGTTGAACTTGCTCTTGATCCCTGTACTGTTCTATTCATGAATACAAGGCTCCCACTGGGCAGGAAAGCATATTCCATCTATCTTTCCATCCCTAAAAGCTACTTCACAGCCTGGCATGTGCTTAAAAGTGTATCTGTTAGATGAACAAAGTGATGCTTTAGGATGTATACATAACATGGCAGGCAGAAAAAAAAAATAGAGCATTAAGAGAGCAGTTCTTAGCAAGTAGTGACTGATGTGAAAAAGGAGGGGCAGGGCCTCATGCAGCGGGGGTCAGAACTGGGATTAGCTCCAGTTTCCTGAACCTAGAAAGGGAACAAAGTGTCTCAGAGAAAAGAAAACGTAGTCAAATATCTTGGATGCAGGCCCTTTGCTTCTTAACCTCCCAGTTCTTCCTCATGTTGTGATAATTAAAGGAATGAAAAAAATGTTCTAACGTGAACTTAAAAAAAAAAAAAAAAAAAGCAAAAAAAACCTGGAACTGGATGTTGTAGCCTGAACCTCTATCGATCCAGTGGAAGCAGCTGGAGAAGTGGCAGTGTTTGTGTGCGGACACCAATTCAGGAAAACCTACTTGGCCTCTTTCTTGTTTTGGCTAGAACAACTCAAGTGGCAGTGGAACTTGTGCAAGCTGACAGAAGAACAGGCTGAGAGTAGCTGACATGTGAGACACTTGACGCACTGTTTCTTGTGAGAAGAGCACTCATGACAGCCGAGTTCCCTTGGCACTGGGAAGCAGTCACAGGCGAAGCACATGGAGGACTATGCTTTATGCATTTCCCCTGAACAAACTTAGAATTTGGAGCAGCTCTGGTGTAGAAAAAATACACAGTTTTAAATTAGTTAATTAAGTAAAAGAACACAGATGAGGACATGGGAGGTAGATAAAGGTAAACACTTATCACCTCCATAGTCTTAGACTAAATCAAAATCTGGCTCTGGTAATTCTTATCAGATTTTAAATGTATGTATCTGCGTATTGGTTTTTGTACTTTTAAAATCCATTCAATTATACACTGGGGTATAACTTTCAATATAAAGTTATTATTGGGAACTCAGTTTACTATCATAGCAGCCTGATAGGAAAGATGGGTTATGGCGATGGACACCTTTCCTCCTACATTGATTTTTCCCCTCATTCCAAGTATCTTTGCTTTGCTTTACTCATCCCAGCCTTTTCTTCTGGAAGGAAAAAGTCATGGTTAGGAATTTATACAAGACTCACCCAGGATATGTCTTTAGGATTATGTGTTATATGCAGTAGGCACTGTCAAAAATCTTGATGATTAAATAATTTTGTGGTAGAGTTTTGAATTTCCTCCATGAGGGACACTGCAGGACTCTGTAGAGTGGGGTGTGTGTGGATCCCACTTCTTGTTCAACAATCTTTTTTAAAAATGTAATTGAAATCTTTATTGGTACATTACATATATACATCATGATTGCACTCAACAGTGAGAATTTGTACCAGTATATGAAACAACTTAATTCTCATTTTTTCCTATACCTCTACCCACCCTACCACCCTGACCCCCTATATACATAAACTTTGCTTCCTTTCTTTTTTGTTATAATCTCATTGTTTTTCCCCCTTCACCCCATTTCACTTTGAGTATTTTCTATTTCCCAATATATAACATACATTCTACAAATCATTTATATTTTCATTTTATCATACTAGAGTATCTGTGACCTATTTATTTCACTTATGAGGATGTTCCAAAGGAACATCCATTTAAGAATAAATGATTCAAATTTATCATTTTTTATGGTGGGGAATACTCCATTCTGGACACAGGGTTTCTCTTTGTAGTTCAGGCTGGCCCTGAGCTCAGCCTCAAACTCAAACCTCCTGCATCTGCCTCCCAAGATCTGGGATTACAGGCAGGAGCCACCACACCCAACACTGTGGTATGTAGTACTGACTGCTGGTTGGCGTGAGTCTCCTGGGAGGGCATGATACAACAGTGTTCCCTATTGTAGCGTCTACAGAGAGGTCAGAGTAGGAGACCATAGGCTCAGCATAGAGATAGCTGCATAGGAGTTAAGAACTTAAATAAAGGGCCCATGCCGGGAGAGCGGATAGGGACTGAGGTTAGCAGCGGGCGGCTTGGGAAATGGTGAATGTGCCAACGAATCTGTGCTGCGGTTGGAGCTTGCTGGCTTTCAGGCCCATGCCGGAAGAGCACCCAGGGACTGAGGTTAGCAGGTCAGAATCTCACTATCTCCACAGCAACTGCAGAAGCACAACCAGTCACCTTGTATTGGTGAGTAGGTGGGCCTGTTGGAACAACAGCCCCTAACATTACAGCTGCACAGGGCCTACAGCCTACTGGCCTCCGGGCCGACATCTCAAGTGAGCACAGAGATTCTGTATTGGTGAGCAGGTGGGCCCACTGGAACCTCAGGCAGTGCAATTGTAGCAGTTAAGGAGCCAGAGAATTCCTGCCAATAAAGCACATGGGAGAAGGTGTTCTGACTGTATTGATTGAGTGCTTCATATGGTGTGCCAGAACTAGGGGTTTTTCTTTAGGTCCCAATACAGACTGCAAAGAACAACCCAGGAAACACTACCATTTTAAGGTTCCTAACTATTAGGAGGAAAGTGACTTGCAACAAAAAGCGCCAGAAAACAGGGCAGGTCAGAGATGAGGAAACACTCAAAATCTCAGACACAAAGACCCTCACCTCCAAGTAACACAGGGGGAAGGGAAATAGAGAAGTGTGAAGCCCAGTCTCCACGGTCCTCGGAAATGGTAACCAAAGCAGATCTAGTAATATGGAAATCAGAACTGATCTCTGAGATGAAAGGAGAGATATTAGACACTGTCAACATGATGATTAATAAAGTTGAAGAGGAAATCATGGATTTGATAGAATCCAAGATAGCAAAAGCAATGGAATCTTTTAAACACCTACAAGCAGAAGTCCAGGAAATTAAGAAAGAAAATGAAAGTTTGTGCAATACAATGAATTTGGAAGAAGAAAGAATTTAAGACCTAGAAGACAGGATCTCAACCAGTGAACTGGAAAGGCATAATCTATGGAAAAAAGCAAGCAATAATGAAAAGTCAATCCAATAGCTGCTAGATGATTCAAAGAAGAATAACATAAGATTGATTGGAGTCACTGAGGAAGCAGGAGACAATGCTAAAGACATGAAAAAGCTATTCACAGAGACAATGGCAGAAAACTTCACAGAAAAAGGTAAAGAATTGGACATACAAATATATGAAGCAGACAGAACGCCACATGCCCGAGACATGAAAAAATCTACACCTAGGCATATAATCATAAATGTCCCAGATATCCAAAAAAAGAATGAAATACTGAAAGCGGCCAGAGAACAGAAAACAGTTATTTTCCAAGAGAAGCCCGTCAGGATCACAGTGGACTTCTCAACACAAAAACTCAATGCAAAAAGAGCCTGGAGTGAAGTCTTCCAAGCCCTAAAGGAAAACAACTTCCAATCCAGACTCATGTATCCTGCCAAACTACCCTTAAAAATTGATGGGCAAATAAGATGCTTTCACGAAGAAGAACACCTGAAAAATTTCACAAATACAAAACCTGTGCTCCAAAACATTTTAAAGAATATCTGGGAGAAAAATAAGGAAAGTTACAAATCCATTAGACCTAGCACAGTCAACCGATGGAACCAAACAAGAAACTGATGGGGAAAGGGCAGAAGTATAATAACACAGCCAAGAACAGGAAAACATGGCAGCACTAAATTTACCTATATCAGTCATAAGGATTAACGTCAATGGACTCAATGCGCCAATTAAGGGATACAGCCTGGCAGAGTGGATCAAAAAGCAAGATCCTACAATCTGCTGCATATAAGAAATACACCTAATTCAGAAAGAAACCCATGCACTAAAAGTAAAGGGATGGAAAACAATACTCCATGCGACAGGAAACAGCAAGAAAGCAGGAGTGGTGATTTTATTTGCAGACAGAATAGACTACAAGCCAAAGCTGATAAAGAGAGATAAAGAAGGACACTATCTTTTAGTTCAGGGAAAAATCCAAGAGACAGAAATCACAATCTTAAATATATGCTCCAAATTTTAATGCACCCAACTATATAAAACAAATATTAACGGACTTGAAAAACCAGATAAACTCCAATACAATAATAGTAGGGGACCTCAATACCCCACTGTCACAAAGAGAAAGATCGACTAGACAAAATGTCACTAAGGAAATCCTGGAGCTCAACCAGACTCTGCAACACATGGACTTAATAGATGCCTACAGAATATTACACCCCACAAATTCAGAATATACATTCTTCTCAGCTGCTTGTGGATCATTCTCCAAAACAGACCATGTGCTCATTCATAGAACAGGTTTAAGCAAATATAAAGGGATTCAAGTTATCCCTTGTATACTGTCAGACCATAGTGCCCTGAAACTGGAGCTGAATAAAAAGGAAAGCCCAGGATCTTCACAAACACATGGAAAGTGAACAACATTCTGCTGACCAACCAATGGGTCACAGAAGAAATTAGAGAAGAAATTGAGCAGTTCTTACAACTAAATGATAACCCCAGTACAACATATAGAAAGGTATGGGACAAAATGAAAGCAGCTCTACGAGGAAAATTCATAGCAGTAAAAGCCCACATCCAGAAAACGGAGCAAGCTCAAATAAACAACTTAATGCTGAACATCAAGCAACTAGAAAGACAAGAGCAAAACAAACCCAAAGCTCGCACTAGGCAAGAAATTATAAGGATCAGGGCAGAAATTAATGCAATAGAAACCAAGAGAACGATTGAAAAAAGCAATGAATCAAAAAGTTGGTTCTTTGAGAGGATAAACAGAATCGATAGACTCTTAGCGAACCTCATTAAACAAAGGAAGGAGAAGGCTCATATCTATGCTATTAGGAATGAGAATGGAGAAATTACTACCAACCCAGGGGAAGTCCAGAGGATAATAAACACCTACTTTGAAAATTTATACTTCAATAAAATGGAAAATGTAGAAGAAATGGATAGATTTCTAGACACATATGAACTCCCAAAGCTGAAAAAGGAAGATATAGAAATGTTAAATGTCCCAATAATAATCGGTGAAATGGGAAATGTAATTAAAAACTTGCCAACAAAGAAGAGCCCTGGACCTGACGGTTTTACTGCTGAATTCTATAAAACTTTTAAAGAAGAGTTAGTACCTCTACTTCTGAAACGCTTCAATGAAATTGAAAAGGAAGCAGTGCTTCTAAACTCATTCCTGGAAGCAACCATTACCCTGATTCTAAAAGCAGAGAAAGATCCAACCCAAAAAGAGAACTACAGGCCAATATCTCTAATGAAGATCGATGCAAAAATCCTCAATAAGATCCTGGCAAAAAGAATACAGAGAATTATAAAAAAGATTATACACCCTGACCAAGTAGGATTCATCCCAGGGATGCAAGGATGGTTCAACAAACGTAAATCAATCAGTGATATACCTTATATTAATAGGCTTAAGGACCAAAATCATATGGTCATCTCAATTGATGCAGAAAAAGCATTTGACAAAATACAACACCCATTGATGTTCAAAAAAGTATAGAAGATCGGAATAGATGGTCTGTATCTCAAACTAATAAAAGCTATCTATGAGAAACCTTCAGCCAGTATCATACTAAATGGTCAAAAATTGAAACCTTTAACACTAAGATCAGGAACAAGACAAGGATGCCCTATCTCACCACTTCTGTTCAATATAGTTCTGGAAATATTAGCCATAGCAATTAGGCAAGAGAAAGAAATGAAAGGAATAAAGATTGGAAAAGAAGAAGTTAAATTGTCATTATTTCCTGACGACATGATACTCTATCTAGAGTATCCTAAAAACTCAGTAAAAAACTGCTCGACCTAATCGCAAATTTTAGCCGCGTAGCTGGTTACAAGGTCAATGTTCAAAAAATCAATACTTTTCGTATACACAAACAGTAGACCCACTGAGATAGAAAATAGAGTGTCAGTCGTTTGCACAGTAGCACCCCCAAAAAATAAAATACCTAGGAATCAATCTAACAAAGGAGGTGAAAAACCTCTACTCTGAAAACTATAGCACTCTGAAAAAGGAGATAGAAGATGATATCAAAAATGGAAAGACATACCTTGCTCCTGGGTAGGAAGAACCAATAATGTGTAAATGGCTATACTCCCCATTCCGCTCTACACATTCAACACAATCCCGATTGAATTCCCAACAGCATATTTCACAGATCTAGAGAAAAATATCCAAACTTTAATCTGGAACCACAAAAGACCTAGAATAGCCAAAGCAATTCTAAGCAACAGGGACATGGTAAGGACTATCACAACTCCGAACCTGAAACTATACTATAAAGCCACCGCGATAAAAACTGCGTGGTAGTGGCAAAGTAACAGACCGGAGGATCAATGGAGTAGACTAGAAGATCCAGAAAGTACTCCAGATACACTGAGCCACCTCATCTTTGACACAGGAGCCAAAAATCCTCAATGGAGGAAAGATAGCCTCTTTAACAAATGGTGCTGGAAAAAGTGGGTTTTAACTTGACAAAGGCTAAAACTAGATCTAACTCTTTCACCGTGTAACAAGCTAAAATCAAAGTGGATAAGAGACCAAAATATTAAAACAGACACTCTAAACCTACTACAAAACAGGTTGAGTAAAACTCTTGAGGACATTGGTTTAGGGAAAGACTTCATGAACAAAACTTCTATAGCACAGGAAATGGCTAAGGAAATCAACAAATGGGACCTAATTCTTTTAAAAAGCTTCTGCACAGCAAAGGAAACCACCAACAGTGCAAACAGGCAACCAACAATATGGGAAACAATCTTTACCAGCTGTATCTCAGATAAAGGGCTACTATCCAGAATATATAAAGAGCTCAAACAAATCATCCCACACAAATTTAATGACCCAATTCAGAAATGAGCATCTGAAATGAATAGATATTGTTCAGAGGAAGAAGTAAGAGCAGCTAAGAAGCATATTACGCAACGTTCAACATCATTAGTCATTTGAGAGATGCAGATGAAAACAACATTGAGATTTCATTTACTCCACAGAGAACGGCTGCCATTTCAGAATCAGCCAACAGCAAATGCTGGCGAGGCTGCGGAGAAGTAGGAACCCTTCTCCATTGTTCCTGGGACTGTAGACTTGTACAACCCCTGTGGAGATCAGTTTGGAGAATCCTCAAAAAGCTAGGATTGGTGGTCCCATTTGACCCAGCCATTGCCCTGCTAGGTATAGACACACAAGAATTAAAAGATATATCACAGTGACATATGTGCACCCATGTTTACAGCAGCCCAATTTGTGATTGCTACATCTTGGAAACAACCCAAAGGTCCATGAACTGGAGACTGGATAAAAAAGGTGTGGTTCTTCCACAGAATGGAATACTATTCTGCCATAAAAAATGATAAGTTTGAATCATTTCTACTTAAATGGACATACCTTGAGGATATCCTCATAAGTGAAATAAATAGGGCACAGATAGGTACATATCGCATCTTTTCTCTGGTTTGAGAAAATGAAGATGTAAATGAGTCCTAGCATTGCATGTTATATATTGTGAAATAGAAAATGCTCAATGTAAAATAAGGTGAAAGGGGACAATGTTGAGATTGTAACAAAAAAGTAAGGAAACAAATTTTATGTATATGGGGGGGTGGTCGGGTGGGTAGGGCTATGGGAGAAAATTAGAATTAAGTTGTGTCTTATACTGGTAGAAATCCCCACTATGGAGTGCAATCATGATACGTATATGTAATGTACAAATAAACATTAAAAAATTTCAAAAAAAGATAAAAAAACAAAATAAATTAGAAGGTAGACTGTAGGGGAGTGAGAAAAGGGATGAGTAGAAATAAAAGGATAGGAAGAGGAAAGCAATTAGAAAAAAACCAATGAAAACATGCAATATCCACTTACAAATATCCAGGACTCAAATGTCTGTCAAGATACTCAAATGTATTCTGCATTACTGTTGTGAACTAATAAAATATAAAGGATTACATATATTTTCTTACTTTTTATCTAAATATCCTGTTTTATTTTTTGTATAATATTTTTTATCTTTATTGGTACATTAAATATATACATCATGATTGCACTCCATAGTGGGGATTTCTACCAGTATAAGACACAACTTAATTCTCATTTTTTCCCATAGCCCTTCCCACCCTACCACCCCCCATATACATAAAATTTGTTTCCTTACTTTTTTGTTACACCTCAACATTGTCCCCTTTCACCTTATTTTACATTGAGCATTTTCTATTTTACAATATATAACATACAATGCTAGGACTCATTTACATCTTCTTTTTCTCATACCAGAGAAAAGATGCGATATGTACCTATCTGTGACCTATTTATTTCACTTATGAGGATATCCTCAAGGTATGTCCATTTAAGTAGAAATTATTCAAACCTATCAGTTTTTATGGCAGAGTAATACTCCATTCTGTAGAAGAACCACAGCTTTTTAATCCAGTCTCCAGTGGATGGACACTTGGGTTGTTTCCAAGATGTAGCAATCACAAATTGGGCTGCTATAAATATGGGGAAACATATGTCACTATGATATGAATCTTTTAATTCTTGTGTGTATATACCTAGCAGGGAAATGGCTGGGTCAAATGGGACCTCCAATCCTAGCGTTTTGAGGAATCTGCAAACTGATCTCCACAGGGGTTTTATGAGTCTGCAGTCCCACAAACAGTGGAGAAGGGTGCCTTCTTCTCCACAGCCTCGCCAACATTTGCTGTTGGCTGATTCTGAAATGGCAGCCATTCTATGTGGAGTGAGATGAAATCTCAATATTGTTTTCATCTGCATCTCTTGAATGACTAATGATGTTGAACATTGTGTAATATGCTTCTTAGCTGCTCTTACTTCTTCCTCTGAAAGTATCTATTCATTTCAGATGCCCATTTTTGAATTGGGTCATTAAATTTGGGTGGGATGATTTGTTTGAGCTCTTTATATATTCTAGATAGTAGCCCTTTATCTGAGGTACAGCTGGTAAAGATTGTTTCCCATATTGTTGGTTGCCTGTTTGCACTGTTGGTGGTTTCCTTTGCTGTGCAGAAGCTTTTTAAAAGAATGAGATCCCGTTTGTTGATTTCCTCAGCTAAATCCTGAGCTATAAAGGTTTTGTTCATGAAGTCTTTCCCTAAGCCAATTTCTTTCAGCATTTTACCTAACCAGGTTTGCAGTAGGTTTAGAGTGTCTGTTTTAATATTTAGGTCTCTTCTCCACTTTGATTTTAGCTTGGTACACGGTGAAAGATTTAGATCTAGTTTTAGCCTTTGGCAAGTTAAAGCCCAGTTCTTCCAGCACCATTTGTTAAAGAGGCTATCTTTCCTCCATTGAGGATTTTTGGCTCCTTTGTCAAAGATGAGGTGGCTCAGTGTATCTGTAGTAGTTTCTGGATCTTCTAGTCTACTCTGTTGATCCTCAGGGCTGTTACTTTGCCATTACCATGCAGTTTTTATCACAGTGGCACTATAGTATAGTTTGAGGTTCGGAGTTGTGATACCCCCACCATGTCCCTGTTGCTTAGAATTGCTTTGGCTATTCTAGGTCTTTTGTGGTTCCAGATGAAAGTTTGGATTTTTTTCTCTAGATCTGTGAAATATGCTGTTGGGATTTGAATCGGAATTGCGTTGAATGTGTAGAGTAGTTTTGGGATTTTAGTCATTTTGACAATATTGGTTCTTCCTACCGAGGAGCAAGTTATGCTTTTCCGTTTCTTTTTTTTTTTATTTATTTTTTAAAATTATCTTTATTGGTACATTAAATATACACATCATGCTTGCACTCCACAATGGGGATTTGTACCAGTATAAGTCACAACTTAATTCTCATTTTTTCCCATAGCCCCACCCACCCTACCACCCCCCCATATATATAAAATTTGTTTCCTTACTTTTTTGTTACAATCTCAACATTGTCCCCTTTCACCTTATTTTACATTGAGCATTTTCTATTTCACAATATATAACATACAATGCTAGGACTCATTTACAT
>PVIR01025335.1:0-24908 GCA_004026965.1 Petromus typicus | reverse complement strand
ATGCTTTATAAAATACATCCAGGTATCTTTGATCTTTCACATTCTGCAGAAATTAACCTACTCATTTATTTCAGGTGAAAAAAAATAAGGAAGATGTGATATGTATATGAACTAGTTTCCCAAGACAAATGCAAATAACATGTGCTTCCAGCATATGTAGCATGTACACACGATTCCACCTCAAAGAAATGGGACAGTTAGGGGCCTGTACTTATTTACCTCATCATCCCAGCACTTACCAAGTGATTTCTAGGCTCTCTCAAAGTTTCTTCTCCGAGGTCATCGCCCCCGGTTCCTTGATTCAATCCACAGGAATCACTGAAACAGCTCCTCAAACATCCTGACCCCCACCAAGTGTTTACACCCCGCTCTCCAAGGCTCTGGGGGACATATAGACACAAGCCATGACGTGCTCAGGACACGGAGAAGGGTCGGGAGCTGAGGCTCGGGGAGGGACTCTAGAGGTGAGCGAAGGAGGCGAGAGAGGACTGGGGTATTGGGTAGGCTTTTCTGGTAGGCTTCCGGTGCACGTTTCTTCTCTATGGAATCTGATTCAGCGCCTTTTCATCTTTGTAAAATTAGGTGAATTTTGATAGTGCACTGATATGTTCTGTCCTAGGGTACAAGGTACGAACTGGTACGCAGTCTTGGACCTTGGAGGACATCTGCGTTACACTGGGAAGAGGCTGGACACCTTTACCAAAAGTGGCCGCGTCCTCAGCAAAAGAGTAGCCTGGAAAGTGTGGAACTCCCCTTCCCTCAGCAGCCGGGCAGGCTTTGTCATTCCAGTGACGTCATCCCTCTCCTGTGTTGCCCGGATGGGGATCTCTGTGCTGCAAAATAAAATAATCTCAGCCCTACACCTTAAATTCAGATTCAGTAAGAAATATTATATTTATACTAGTATTTTTTAAGGTGCTTTAAAATAAATTGTTTTATTAACTTTATATGGTAATTCTATCAGTACAAAGAGAACGTGATTTAAGGCCAGACAGGTGAAGCAAAGTGACCACGTCATGGTCTCACATCTAGAGGATGAAGGGTTCAGAACGCAACCAGCTCTCCCAGGCCGGAAGTGCAGGTTTCTTCCTGGCAGAGTGCAGGCTCGGAGGACACAAGGGCCAAGCAGAGGACAACAGTTGCTTGGCAGAGTCTTTTACCATCTCGCTGGTACAGTCATGACTTTACGCTTTGATTACAGACATGGCTGGCAGCATAAGCTGCCTTCTTTTATTTTCCAAGAATTATTTGCTTAGCCAGAATATCAAGTGAAACGCTTGATTATGGTCATTCTGAGGGAATAAGCTTTGTAGAAGTCACTTTGCAAGCTGTCATTATTTTCTTCTCTGAGTATTTAGACAGAGTATGATGAAGTTGTGCCAGGATTTAAAAAATTGTTTAAAATACTGCAGTGGGACATGGGCGCATTTCACGGCCATGCCGGCAGCTTCCTGACTTCATGCACATAGAGTCTGCCCAAAATGTGCCAGTCAGGAAAAGAAAAATCAGTAGAGTTTCATAATAAGTTTATGGAGACTTCATGAGATTAATACACATTAACTTTGGCCTCTACAATCACAAAGTGGTAGCATGAGCTTCTAGACATTGCATTAGTACAGCAAATTGCTGAAATGTGTAGACTCTTTCTGTACATATCTATATCTATACATAACATATATAGATATAGATATATATCATAACATAACGGCATATTTCAACATACTTCTTCAAGGAAACAGTTCAAATTTTACATGACGATTCCAATTAATAGTGTCCAAAATCTGAACTCTACTTTTTTATTTAGATTAAAGAAAAATCTATAAAAGTTAGAACAGGGAATGCTACTCTTTTATTCAATCTCATGGGTAAAATACATTTCTCTTCCTACTTGATGTTGAATGAATTTGTTTCTTGCATTTATTCTCTGTGATATTTGGCTATCCTAAGTAGCATTATCATTTTGACTAATCATTTAAATAATTTGCATGGTAAACCATGGACAATCACACTTGTATAATCATTTAGCTATGGATAGCAGATTGAGTATCTTCTATGAGGTTACCGGGGAAGAATTAGCAGATGTCAAATTGCATGCTTAGGCATTTAGTCACTTTCATCGTACTTTAGCTTTTTCCACTATGATCTGCTGTATGTCAAGTCATAATTGGAATAAAAGGGTTCTTCTGTTGAGGAGAAAAAGCCAGATTTGCTCAGCTCAGTATTGCATTTCCAATCAATCCATGTGTGCACTGATGAAGATGCGGGCTCTGCTCGCTTCGAGGAATGTCCGCTCGCACTACTGGACAGCAGCCTACTGAGACGACCCCTTTCACTGAGAAATAAGCCAAAAGGAAATTTCAACAGAACCACCAGTGTTGTAGGCTCTCTCAGATCTACAGGAAGACAAAAAACAGTTCTGTGCTAGTAGCTGCATGATTTCTGATCTTTCAGGGAAAAAGAAATGACAGATAACTTTGCACGGACTTAGAGGGCCTGAAAGGTCATTTTTCTCAGTTTATGTTACTGAGTCTTCTTCAAGTCTCGGGAGGAAAACTTGAAGCCAAACATCCTGTCGACATTCCAGCTTACCCATTCCCTACCAATGATCTCAAGTGAGTCATGAGACTTCTGTGTGCCCCTGTCCTGCTCATTAGAATGGTATTAATGAGAATATCTATTTAAATGAGGCTATGGCAAGGCTCAAGGTAGCCATGCAGGCAACATACTTATAATAGAGCCATACAATAAGCGCTCAGAAAAATTTGCCCAGCATTCCTTTAAAACAATGTGTTGTTGTTTAATAATTCTAATACAATGTCTGCAGCTCAGCGGACAAACAGCAGGACTTCAGCTCTGTGCACTAAATGTGGTTGCACTAGAAATTCAAGTTGCCATAGGAGCTGCCATAGCAAAAAAGAAAATTGTAATGGATTCTCAACCATGCTTACGAGGTCAGGGAGAAAGTGGTTCCCAGATCCATGCAATTGATAAAAGCTAATTTCTCTTTGCTCTGCAGCATTTGCAACTTATGGCTAAATATCGTTCACACGGGTTGAAAGAGAAAATCTATCTGCCCTATGTTCTTTCTAAAAATAAGCAAATAAAACCAAGCATGGTGGTACATGCCTATACTCTCAGCTACTTAGGAGGCTGAGGCAGAAGGACTCGTTTGAGTCCAGGACTTTGAAATCAATTTGGACAACACAGTGTCTTTAAAAAAAACGAATCAACTAAAAAACAATGAATTAATAAGAGAAGCTTAACCTCAGTTTTTCAGAATGCTTTGCAAACTTCTAAATCAAGTAGGAGCTAAAATAATAGGACTGTTTAAATTAGGCAATGCGTAGGTGTTGTTTATTGAGAAGATATTTTGAATTTTTATAATCAATAATAAAAACAAACTCCTAGATAAAAATGTTCCGGTAAGATAGAAATCATAGTTATGATTAGTATGTTGAGATGCAGATGATTAAACTTCTTTTCTTTTTACCTCACAAAATGTAAATAGTGGGTTCACATCTGTCTGAGATCCAGGATGATGGTTCTAGAATCATGAATAGTGAACAGTCTTAGCAGCTTATTCTGCAAAGAGAAGTTTGCATGTGCGTTGAGCTGTCGCACTGTTGAGACAGGAGCAGTGAGCTTGTGCCAAGTGTACCACACCCACACATGCTGCGCTCACCTCTTCCTTAGACTCTGAGGCTAAATAGCCGGTGAGACACAAGCTACTCTTCTGCATCCTCCGTGGGCTGACATCCACCACTAATTGGTGCTAAGCCATCTGTCTTTATTAACTCGGTAAAGCAGATCCCGGCATGTAAGGCTCACTCAATTGAGATGTGAATCTAACTGCAGCTTTGAACGTGTCAGACAGTTCCACTCTCTTTGTTAATAAAAAATCTAAGAATCAGAAATTATGATTTTACCGTGAGGATACACTCATCTACACAGCACTGAAATGTCGAGGAGCCTGCAGTGCGGGCTGCACCCTGGGGCTGGTTTTGTATTCAGTAGAGACAGAATCCCCATAGGAGTTCCCCCTGCTCACCAGCTGCTTGGAAAACTGCGGTTCTCAATTATGCTGGCAGCGGTGGCATCAAAGAAGCTGCCAGGTGTGCCCAGGGTCCATCCCACTCACCCAGCCTCCACGCCTGCTCCTGACCACCACAGCATGCTCTCAGCAGATCTTTCCCTTTCATCAATTTATTTTCTATTGAAAATAGCTGAATGTGATCTGTGGTTTGCAACCAAGTATGCTATTATTTACGTAGATTTGCCTACACAGATATCTATATCTATATCTATATCTATATATATATATATATAGATATATATACACTATCACCTAACTAGTCTAGGAAAATAATTACCTATTCACTTATTTGACAAAGAAAAAGTGTATTTTATGACAGCCAAGGGAGGCACCACTTGAGGTGTCAGCACGGCCAGTGTGGATGTGATCTCAACCCTGTTCAGGTTCACTATCTGACATTCAGAGGTCACTTTCATTTTTATGCTCAGCCTAAAACAGCGCCACTGTATGTGCCATGTAAACCAACACACTGAAGATGGCTGTAGTCCTTCATCCTTCCATAGCTGTGGTTTCACGCAAGATGAACATTCATGCAAGGGAAATGAGAGTTTATTACAATTTTGAAAGAGGTCAAAGTTGAGTCTTTGTGATTGTGCATAAAGGAATTTCCATTAAGCAAAGATAATTAACTTATACGAATTGAGCAGCTGTTTTATACTTCATAATATGTTAGTTTCTGAAGGGAGGGTAGTTCACAATTCTAATTCCATATTGTACACAAGTGCTAGATAGACAAGATGAGTGAGTGTTAGACTATCAGTGGAGAAAATCAGCTGTGACAAAGGAGAGCATTCCACGTGAGGAGTAACACAGTGCAAACTGTCAATGTATTATGCACTGTAAGTGTAACGGGAGGTCTATAAAGAAGCAGTAACTGTGGCCTGGAAAGTCATGGGCACCCCCACCATGACCTGGATTTGAGCTGCTTCTTGACAGTGGGAGTGGGGTGACATACAGGACCTGGTGCTGGCTACTCCCCCTTGCACGTGTTGCTAATACATTCTGACGTCCATTTTCTCCCTGAGAAGATATAGCTGCTAAAAGTGCCACAACTAGCCTCCTGGAGATGACAGGACTTCACGTGTGAAGGTAGAGAGCACTGCATACTAATACATTTTATCTATTGACAGTGCGCTATATCTTGTAGTGTTATTTGTATGCAATGCATTTCTTGGTTAACATTAAATGGCATAGAATGGTAAGAGTTGCATTTGGTGACAGTGGAGGGTACACAGTGCCCTTTATGCCACCTGTTAAACTGAAAATGAATCACCAGAAAATGAATGGTCCTCAAAGCTGTCACCAACTTACAGCTGACTACCTCTGTGTTGTATTTCCAATTCCACATCTGTCTTACCAATTTCATTTTTCTTTACTAAATTTATTTTGAAATTTTACCTATAGTTGTTTTCATTATCTGAATAGTATTGTACACTCATATTGGTGAACAGCTTGCATAGAATTTTATACTCTAATGAATTTTAAAGAATATAATAACTTTGTTTCTTTTATATCACTTAGGTGGCATTACCCTTTCCATAATAACTTCCCTGAAAAGCTTCTGATAAACAGAAGAGAATGTGAATAATGCATAGAGCAGGTGGTACAAATGCAGAGTCTGCAATAGAGATCTGTGTGTCTGTCAGCTGTGGCACTGGCTATGTAGGAAGACGTTGGCTTTTGTGCTTCCAGTTCCCAGACCCACCCCTGATATCAAAAGAAGGTGTGTGATCTGTGCAGGAAGTCACAATCAGAGGTCCTGAGCACTTACTGTCATATAATACCGGACAGAGTCCCGCGAGAACTCTTAGTTTTTGTGTGTGTGTATGCGCATGTGCATACCTGTGTGCAGTGGGGCATGGAGTTCTGACAGAGTGCAGGTTGCTTCTCAGAACGGTGTCACTCGTGCTACCTCTGGGGGGCACTGTGTGTAAAGTGCGCATCTGAGCGGAGACAGGAAATGGAGGATGTGGGAGAGTCTACGGTGACACTCTGGACTTCCCCATCCACGCTGAGTCCTGGGTGTCTTCCACACTGATGTGTCACCAAACAAACTCTTCTATTTGCTTGAACAAGTTTGCACTGAGTCCCCGCCTTTTAGGCAGAAGTTCTGAAACACCTGTGTGTACTGCAACATACTTTTATGGCTATTTGGTGTCATTTCAGTGACAGATTATTATATTCAAGTCTGGATAATGAATCATAAATGGATAAATCTGCATGTTATCATTTCATTACTTCCTAACATAGTACAGTATTTCCTAATTTCCCTTGTGTTAGAATTAATTTAAAATTAAAGTGGAAGTAGAAGGAAGAAGATCCTAGTGCCAGTCACTGTTGTGGTGGTTGCAGGAGGGTCGCAGCGGGTACGAAGTCTTGATCGCAGTGTCAGTGAACTTCCTAACCGGAAGACACGAGACACACCCGGAAGCAGTGTGCGCATGGAGTTTCCAGAACTGTTTGGTGACACAGAGAATCAGAAAGCAGGAGCATGGGCAGGGTGGCCATGGTGGGAACTCACGGGTCATCTGAAAGGTCTTTCTCAGGAGGGGACTGAGCAGACTAAGTCCAAGTGGGAATGAGAAGTGAACGACGGGCACATCAGGCAGAAGCGCAGCGTGTCATTCCCTGCCCGGAAGAGGCTTGGCAGCCACTCTAGGGAAGAGCCAGATGCTGAGCCTGTCCTGACTGATAAAATGAAGCCTCACCTAGGTCTGTGCAGAACTGATAAGATTCTAAGCTTACGTTTCAGTGCCCCCCTCCCATTTGACCTCTTCTTGTCTAACTGACCTTCCTTCCATAAGTTGAGAAGTCTTGAAGGAGTCAAGAAGTTGTTGCATGACTGTGGCTCTCCAAGCTAAACTATCGGTATTAATGTGGCTTAAAATTCCATTCTCTAACAAGCCTTGAAAATGCTGCAGCTCCTTTTAGACATTTAATACACTGCACGCTGATGCTTACAACATGTGGCAAGGCTAACCACAGCACAAGTCCTCTGTCTTCCTACCAAAAATCAATCAGAAGAAGGGTAATTGAGTTAGCCTCCTCGTGACTTAACATGGTATGTCTGCATTAACAAATTTGCTAATGGTGTAGTCACGAGTTGTTCTCAGGACGGGGTATACAAATTTCAGACAGCGGAGCAGACGAGTGAGATCAATGACTAACACATGAAAGCTACTCCTGCCAATCGTTTGCTGTGGAGAAGGCGAGTCTGGCACTCGGAGTTGTGTTGGAGCCCTCAATTCCCAGTTGGTGTCTTTGCCACTTGAGCAGGTTGCTTGTTCTCTTCAAGCTCTTGTTGGTTCAGCGGAATGGTGGACATCACCCCTCCTGGGACCCACGAAGTCATATCAGCCAAGATGGGAGAGCAGGCACTGCAGGTACTTTACATCTTCTGCAGTGGGCTTGGGACGTAGCTCAGTGCATGGCGCCTGCCTGGCAAGCACAGTCCTGAGTTCAACCCCTCATACCAGAAAAACGAAAAAACAAAAAAACTGCAAATATCCAGATGTGCTGGAAACGCCAGTCCATTGGGTCCATTGTCCAAGATGAAGAGAAAAGCTGTCTTCGTGTCCTGCCACCCCGAGGAGCCCTTCCTACTGGGGTTCATACGTGACATTCTGCACATGCTATCAGGCCTGTCTACACGTGCTGTATGGAAGAATGATCAAACCATAGTGACCTGATCACATCTGTTACCTGTCTATTCACCAGGCACCAACGAGGGATCTCCAGTCAGAACAAGGGGCAGAGAAAGACTTTGTTTTTCAATGATGAAAAAGTGCATGGGGAAATATTTATCTCTTTGAACTGGAAAGTGTAGACCATCCGGGTCTCACAAGATGACTCTTATTACCAGAAACTACTCTTTTGGACATCTTCCAGTCAAGCCCTTTGCTTTTGCTCCATGGCCTGCTCACCACATTCTCGAGGCCATCAGTTCCAGTATCTGAATCATCCTCAAATCCCCTTGAGTGTTTCCGATTCCCTCTTGAACCAACTAAAATCTTCTGGTTATTCATGCTGAATGCTGCCCTCCTGTATCCTCCTGCTAGAGACTGACACCCTGCTCTGATGAAGTCACTCCAGTGTCCCCTCTGCCAGTACAACCCCCTTTTACCTCTCAGGGATTTCACCTCTGTCCTTACTTCTGAGACCTCTTGTCCCAGTCATCTGCCAACCAAATTCTGCTGCAGGATCATTATCTCCAAAACACTCTCCAGATTATCCATTTTATACTCTCAGCTGCTCTGTTCCTATAGACCTGAGCGCATTCACTGTTGCAAATTTATTCTTGTGTCATTTGCAGAAGCATATGGATTTCCCATGCTCTTAGTATAAATTCTTTTAGAGATGGCGGATTCTTTACCAAGAGAGCTTAGACTGTCTTCCATTGGATTTTCTTCATTTCCCTCCTTTTAATTCCTAACATGAAAATTCTCTCTTACTTTAGAAAAGATAGCTATCAACAGGAAATCAAATAATAACAAGTGCTATCAAGGGAATGGAGAAAAGGGTACCTTCTGCATTGTTGGTAGGAGTGTAAATTAGTGCAACCATTATGGAGATTGGTACAGAAATTCTCAAAGACGACCAGATGTTCCTCTTCTAGGTATCATCCAAAAGAGTTAAAAATTTCATATCGCAGTGATCCATGCACACCCATGGTGTAGCAACACAACTCACAACAGCTGAAGATCAGAAGTGGTATATGTGTCTGTCAATAGATGAATGGACACAGATAACATGGTTATTACATGCGATCGAGCAGTACACTGCCACAAAGAAGGAAAAGCTAGAGTTATTTATAGGTAAACAGATGCTTCTGAAATCATAATGTTAAGTAACATAAATCAGACACACGAGGTTAAATATTGCATAGTTTCCTGACACAGGAAACTCAAAATATAAATAAAAAGCAAAATAAAAGAGAGAGAGTAGAAAACAGGGAGATAAAGCTTTTGCAAAGGAAAGGAGGCTGAGAGATGGGAAGAAAGAGGAATTAAGAAAAAAGAAGCAGATAAAAGAGAATCCAGATGTGTTCTGTCCATGTATCAACTCCTCATGAGGAGTACAATCGGCCTGTTCTCACCCATGGACCAAAAAATCAAAAAGAAAATACATATGAGACTGTGCAAAAGACAAATCAAAGTCAATGAGAAGGTTCTTGACTTCTGAAAATCACGTTTCTTTGAGAAAGAAAGTTGCTTAAATGTGGTGGCCTGTGAGCTCCGTCCTGCCCTGCAGCCGTCTGGTCCTCGGCTCCATGTAGGGTTACAGGGCTCAGCAGAGCAGAGAGCTGGGGAGAGGGCAGAGTGCGGGGCCTGCCCGGGGCCCTGCCCGGGGCACCAGCTGCTGCAGAGAAAGCCCAGGGCTGGAGCGATGGAGAGGCTCTGACTCTCCTGACGGACTGTCCTGGACCCGGCAACCGCTGAGTTTGGCTTTTTATCTTTTGCTAATTTCTTAGAGATTAGAAGGGAAATCGTGATGCCGCCTACATTTCTGTCCAATGGGAAAGGAAGAACTGTCTCACTGGGCAGTGTTAAAAAGATGCTATGAGAAGCAGGAAACGCAGCAATTTTGTGGTTGGATCCTCCCAAGTCGGGCTTACCTGAGAAGGTATGATTTTCCATCTCCAGTGGGGTTTCTCTCCATAGCATAAGTTACAGAAACGCGCACCTTTACCTCCTTCCTTGTTGCTATGGCTGTCTGTTTTTTGAGGCGTCTGGTGTTCAGTTTAGAAGCCGGGCATTGCGGCATTTCCAGTGACAAACTGCACTTATGCTCAGACAGAGCTAGAGTGGACACCCGAGTCGGGAAGCTCGAGCTGAACTGCGCACCGTGGACAAAGAAGTGATGTCAACATTTTTGGTTGCTGTTGTTTTAAAATCCAAGGAGGCCTCTGAACAGCAACCAAACCTATATTTTTTGAAAACCATGGGCCCAGGATAAAACTAGAGCATCAGAATATTTTCTGCAGTAAACTTGAAACAAATTGATATTTATTTGATCCGAGGCCCTGGTTAGGATGGAGCGTGTGGGCATGTAACATGACAAGGTTAAACAGCCCACCCAGAGGTGGAATATGTGGCCTTCCACTCATTAGTGCCACGCTTTACAACTAAATCAGCAGAGGTGGCTTTCCACACACCGCTCCAGTGTGCATGGGTGGAGAGCTGATGGCTCGTTTCTGCAGGGAGAGGGCTCAGGGCCTACAAGGGCTCAGCGAGTTCCTCGAGACCATGAAGAATGTCCACCAAGAGCTGGGATTTTTCAAACACTATTTTCCTTTGGGTTTTGTATGAGAAGCAAGAGGTGGATTCAAAACCGTAACCAATTCAAACGTCCCCATAAACTCTAGGAATACTTCAAGTTGTGTTGATAGTTGCCTATAATGCAGGCTGTAGGAACAGACTTGTCCAAGCTCTTTGGTGGGGCTCTGGAGACTCTTAGACTGTTAAATCAGCACAGATTCTTTCTCATTCAAGACTTTAGCAGCAGTTCCTCCTCCCCCAGTCTCACCCACGGGTATTCGCTCTGCTAAAAATCTAAACTCTGCCCTGAGGGGCGGCACGACCCAGGTCAGAATCTGCGCCCTGTGGCCCAGTGGGATCTGAAGTTGGCTGAGGCCCCACGTCCAGCCAGCCATGTCTCCAGAGGATTCTGTATGGATTCCAGTTACACTCCATACTCTCCTTTAACGAAATAATTTACTTTTACATTTATTTATTTTTTCCTAGTATCGGGATCAAACTCAGGACCTTGTGCTTTCCAGGCAGGTGCAGTGCCACTGAGCTACATCCCAGCCATTTTATTTTTTGATAGCAATAAGGAGTTATCTGCAGGTCTAGGAAATAGAATTGTTTTTATCTTACGCCTTACCTGTTATTACTTTGTACTGTGTATGCTATGGGATTTGTTTTTCTTAGTTTTGTATACATAGTACAGAAATATAAAAGTTGCACATTTATTTACCTTGTCGCTCTGAATAATCCCAACCCTGTAGCTTACCCAACTTCTGTTTTGTCTTATTACTCCTTAGATTTCTACTCATTTTCCAGTGTTGGTTGGAGGTATTAACTCTACTTTTGTCAGAGGATTCCGCCCTTTGGCAACATTACTCCTTATCCTTTCCCAGTACATACCCAGGAGTTATGGGGCTAATGACAAACTGCCCCAGATAAAACATCCTGGTGGAGCAGAGCCCCACAGTCCCACTCCCTGCACTGACTTGTACAATTCACACCCAGTGCAGTGTGTTTTGTGGTCCTGCACAGGTGTTAATGTGAAGAAAATAAGAAATGCATTCTTCCTGCAGTCCTCCCTGAAACTCCTCACCTCCCATCTTTGTTATCTGCGTGGAGCAATTGATTTCTCTCGGGCTCTTGGCTGCAGGAGGAACTACTCAAATTTGACCACTTCGGCTGCCTCTGTCCTGCTGATATTTGTGCAGCTATTTTCGGTTTGTGGAGACTTCTACATCATCTTATTTGATCCTCTTAACAGCCCAGTGATAAACACAGGTGAAGTAACAGTTCCTCACATGCACGAATGTGTGTCCACGTGGTTGTACAGGGTACACAAAGCATCCCGCTCGACTTAGGCAGTAAAGCAGAGGGGGTGCACAGACTTCAGTCCTGTTCTCCTGCTCTAAAACCCTCCTTTCTAATACTGAATCTGTCCAGTATTTTAGGAACATTATCATTTCAGGGATACCATGCGCCACTAAAATTATGTAGGTAATCTTACAAAACTGATGTTGGTTGAACATATAATACTGATTTTAATATAGAGGTTTATTTTGAAATGTGAGCATTACTTCTGATTTATCTTTTATAAAACAAAAATGTTTTCTCAAACATAGTCTTTTTAAGAGTGAGGAAGTTGATATTTATTTTCTGCTTGAATTCCACATGTATTTGAAACAAAAAACATGAATCACAGGCTAATGTAATCAGAACTATAGGACACAGGAAAACTACTGTATCGATTTTCCGTGTGACCTTTCCTACCATACCTAGTCTTTTTGTGGCAATATTCTCCATCTGCAAAAGATTCTTCATAATTATACCACCTTATTATCTCATCAGTATGCAGGAATTCTAAATTCTTCAGAAAATAAGAGTGCATCAGAGACCCTGAGACTCGCTTTCCTCTGGAAGAGACACGGCTGACACCGCCGCTCAGACACAGCTCACCTAGCTGAGGCTGCTCTTCCTCCAAACCCAGGATGCAACTTCAGCCTCCTCCCTGTGAGCACAGCACTCAGGGAGCAACACGAAGTGGATGCCCAGGATGCCAGGAGATCAGAATGTGGTCTGGAGATGACCAGCTGCCCCAGAAGCCTGCCGGGAGCAGAGAGGTCTCGGAGGGAGACCGTGGCGGCACCAATCCATTGCACTTCCCAGAAAAAGGAGCACAGAAGACTGTGAGTGTCACAAACATAAAGAAGTGGGGCGGATTTAATCCAGTAGGAAGCCAGTACCCTGACTAATCATTACATTTACTGAAGTATACTGCACTTTGTAAATATGTACAATTTTGTGCAATTAAGATTTTTTTTTTAATATAGAATCTCTGTCCCAGAACTATGGAATCTGAATCTTTATTAAACAAGGTGTCCATTGAGTCCAGAAGTACATGAGAGCTTGGAAAGCACTCCGCATGTGAAATATTCACTCCATCCTTGGCCCCCTGAGAAAGCATCACTGGGGACAGGAGCAGTGTGTACTCTTCTGACTGGGGGCAGCTTGCTCAGGCAGGATTTGTACATAGTCCCCGAGACGCTCATAGTCTCTACACTTAAATTGATAGAAGGGAATACAAAGGAGGGGCCCTGACTACTGCAACTCTCCGGCCTTCCCGATAACAGATTTCGAGGTGCAGTCTTAGCTGTCTCCATAATGTACCAAAATTCCAGTTGTTAGACTTGCAAGCAAGACTCTTTCACAAGGGCAGACCTGCTGAGAGGCAAATTATGATCTAAACTTAGTTAGGAATGGAATCAGACCCAGCATGTTCACACAGTGGCTTCCACCCCAACCACTGTCGTCTTCAAAGAGAAGAGCAGTTTCAGCTGGGGTGGCCGAGGTGTGGGAGGTCCCAGGTCCTGATTCCTTGGTGTGAAGTGAACTCACGCTTGTGCAACACAATATCCATATCCATATCCAGAATCCAAACATCTGGCATCTTCATGAATAGAAGCTGTCAAGAGATTTAGAACATTTCTAGAGCCGTTCCCTCTTCTAACCAATGTGTGAAAACTTCCATTTTCTTAAAAAATTCTCCTACCAGGCCTTGTGGTACCTTTAGATATTCTGAAAAATCTCTGTTTGGAGTAGCTAAATGTTTCCGGCTCCAGGGATGCCTGGGCTCACCTCCTGTCACAGCTGTGACAATGGTTTTCTGATTGCACAGACAGACTTGATTCTTTACATCTAATTTTGGTCACAGCAACACAGGTGCAGGTACTCAGGAACGCTGGTATTTGAAATCACGCCTCACTTTTGGTGGTGCCACACCACTCATGCAAGTATCTGTGGAAGCTGACTCTGAAACCCAAGCCTAGGTCTCTCCGGGACTGCCTGTCAGTTACCGTCCTATTAACATCTGCCAAGTGTCCCTAAAGTGGCATCTGGGTAGAAGAATCCCTAGAGTATTATTCTTCACACCGTTACTGTTTCTAACACAGGTGTTTCCACAACTTAGACACCTCTAGCAGAGCAAAGGCCCAAAGTCAAAATCATTCTTCAGTGGACTCGATGGCGCACTTTCGGGCCTTTGTGTGGTAGAGCTGATGGCTAAATCCCTTCTTGGAACAAATCTTCCTCCACCCCGCAGAATGTCAAGAGCAGAGAGGAAGCATGTGCTAAGTGACCCAAGAGTTCCTTACAAGAAAGCAGGTTGATGAAGGCCTCCATGGTTCTGCGGGAGATCGCGAGGATGAGACTGTGAACTCCTGAATTTCTAGGTTGTTGCGTCAGACAGTTTGCAGGCCCCTCTCAGCATCTTCTGGCTCTGGGGTAGCAGCAGTCAACAGACCTCTCTCTCTTTTGAGGCTAAACAGTGAAAGGCAAATGCCACGGTGCTTAATCTCAGGGCTTTGCCCAGGAATGAAATTGGAATCAGCTTAACCGTGGAGAGATTCTTTTCTTGGGGGGCTGGATTATTTATCTGAAGCCCAGTACATGGAATTTTACAAAAGGATGTCAAGTATTTTCAAACACTGCCCTTCTTGGAGTCACCCACGGGGTCGGGGGTGTCACAGTGCTGGAAACTTCATCTTTGTTCTTCGTTTCTGCATCCTCAGCTCTCCCCATAGCACCTGGCATTCCACTTACGCATGTGCGTGGCAAAACTCTAGAGAACAGACTGATTAACAGCGTATCCCTGAGTGAACAGCTAGGTCCAGGCAGATGGTGTAAGCAAGGGTCGGTAAACGTTCTTGGGAAAGAGATAGATAATACATATTTCCAGTTCCACAGACCATATGGTCTGTCACATCAGCTCGACTTTGCTATTGCAGCTGAAGCTGTGGTGAGCGGTGTGTACAAGTGTAAGCGTAAGCACGGCCGAGTTCCCGCAGAACTGCATTTACAGAAGCAGGTTCCGGGCTGTTATTTGGTCTGAACACACTCGTTAGTTTACAGAGTTTGGGGATAACTGTGCCACTCAACTGTATTCTTTCCCTTGACTATGATAGATACTGCAGCTTAACTCATAAATTTCAAATATTTATGGAGTAAATCACTGTCCTAGAAATTTGGAGACTATCTACTTGTAATAAAATGTGCTTTCTGTGCACAGCGGATTTTCACTATACTAATCCTTCTTCCAAACTCATCAATCAGATACGTTACTGTTCTTGCCAGACATGGAGTAGGGAAAGACAGAGGAAGGTAATATCATATCAGCTGTCAAATCTCTGCAGATAAGAATCTATCAGGTGCAAAGAGGCACTTCCTAAAACATTTCTACATGTTCTCCTTCTTTAAAATGTTAAGTAAACTTTTTAATTGAAGAATAAAATTCATATGGAAATACTGTCCATTATATGTATGATTTGGAATCATCTCACCTTATAAGCAGAACTTACATGATGAATCCTAGTGCCCTTCCACCCCAGCATGAATGCATTCTCCAGACTTTACAGTACCGCTCACCCACAAAACTAACCATCATTCTGTCTTTAACTACCTGAGCTACCTATGATACGCATCTCCTGGGTGCTAGCAGAGAATCCAGGCATTACAGAGCCCACTTTGGAACTTACAGACTTCAACTAAGTGCAACCTCCGAAGCCAGGGACCGCAGGCAGGGGGCTCGCCACACCTCAGCAGTCGGTGTGTCCGTGGGTCCGAGGGGAGGAGAAGTCACTTATCTTTGGGGCTGGACTGGGATTCATGAGGTGCAGTTCCAAACTTCCTGGTGCCAGCAAGTACCTGCCTCCAAGGCCTCTGAACTGAGTTGTGCTGGAGACTATGTCTGTGTCTGTGGCCGAGAAATGGGTCACGTTCCTCTGCTTGGCATAAGGCTTCAAGCGCTGCAGACCCAGAGTAAAGCTCCCTTGCAGTAGACCAGGTGGAGATTTACTTCTACAGTGGTTTTATATTAAAAATTGAAAATAGATAGGATCTTTAAGTTTTAGGAAGTTGATAGAAGATGATGGGTGAAACAAGAGCTGAGAGATGGAAGAAAGAAAGAAAGGAAGGAAGGAAGGAAGGAAGGAGGGAGGGAGGAAGTTAAAATTGTAGTCAAGAGAGGTAGGAAGAAAACAGAAGAGTGATACAGGTCCTGAAAGAAAAGTCAAGGCTTCCTCAGCAGTGTGAAATGCTGCAAAGAGGTAAAATATGCCACAGAGCCCATTTGTGTATTGGTTCACCCTGGGCACTTCTGCATGCACAGCTTTACCATGGGAGCAGATAGATCAAGTGAATAAAAGAGGGAAATATTACAGCCGCCTTGGAGCAGTGCAGGTCAGATCAGCAAGGCCTCAGGCTCCTGTGGGGTGAGCCTGTCAGAGCAGTGCCGTTACGCATGGAGGAGACTGGCCCTGCTGCTGGGTCCTCCGGCCCCTTTCGGATCACTCCATCACTGGGCTGTAGCTGAGTCATCTTCCTCCACCTCGGTTTCTTCTTCAGCCCTGAAATGTGTGAACATAGCCTGTGCTACTTCGTCTAGGTGTTTTTGAAAAGCATTCAGTCCCAGGGAGTAGGCCAGCATTTTGACTTGAGCTTCTAGAATCTTCCGTACTGGCCCTGGGTTCCTCCCAGCTCCGTCCAAAGGGAGGGGCTAGGTCCCCCTCACTGTGCAGTGAACCCGATAAATGCCATGAGTCCTGCTCTCCATTGTGTGCTCCTAACATAGACGGGCAGATACTGACCACAGAGAGTCTCTAGCTGTTTCTTCTCAACTTCCACAATGGGGTCCGAGGCCAGCAGGAGTCAGAGTGAACTCGTGGTCCTGTTGTGCTTCCCAGGAAGTGCAGAGAGCGCTGAGCTGCTCTGTCAGTGCCAAGGGGCAACCGGACCTGGGCAGCCAGCACTGCGCTTCTCTCTGCCCCTGTCTAGGACACTGGTAGCTGCGCTAATGGCCCACGTATCACATGAACTCTTGAGAGCTACTGAGAGCCAGAAAAATAGGTCCAGCCTGCGCTCCGAGTGTACTGGCCAGTGAGGACAGCAACTCTCTCCCTCATTCACAAGCACACTCGGGACACGAGGAGGCTGCAGGAAATCTTCCATTGCTCTCGATAGTCTGAGAGAGATCATTTATACAAAGTTACTCTGTCTATGCATACGCAATGCAATTTCTAAAGAAATAGGATGCCATAAAATACACCGAAACTCAGCTGAAGCTAATGTACTCATTGGTGACTTGGAAATTCCCGAGGAAGAGATGTTACTGAAGAGGAAGTCCTTCACTTTAAACTTTGTGTCTCAGACTTTATAGACAGGTAGAAGTGACTGCTCTCCGCCAGATGGAGCGCCGGATAAGCCACCACTTGCGTATGTGCTGGAATCGACCTAGCCAGCTGCATAATGGAGACAGCAATAATCCACAACACTAATAAACTTCTGGATCTGCTCCGTCTTCAATGACTCATATCCACTAGTGCAGAAGAAACAAACACAAACTCATTAAATGAGAAATTTCAAACTTCTCTAGCTAACAATAGTTCATCTGCTCTTTTACTGGGAACAAAACAGTATATTTGCAATAATTATGAAGTAACAGAGAGTGTGTGCCCACATTAAGGCCAGTGAGAGGACAAAGGAACAAAATGGGATGTTAGGAGCTTGTGGAGCTGGTGTGTTCATTTTCCTATCATGGTGGGAGAGGTTTTGCCAGTGTATACTACACTACCTTTTTTCTACTTGATGATCTTTTGCAAATAGAATGGATTAACATGTCCTCTGATATACCTGAGATCACAGAGTTAGAGTTTGTTTTACAGTTCAGATTTTGTCTCCAGGTACATGAAGTCCTGGTGGTCAGCCTGCCTCAGGTTCCTATGTGGGTCCCTTTGCAGTAGCCTGGCATGGCTCCTGCCGTGATATCCTGCCATGAGTCACTCTGTGGGTCACCTGCCATGAGTCTGTCTGTAGGAGAAAATGACAAGTTCCCAGGGTCAGTTCTATCCAGAGGAAAGAAACCTTAAAATTACCACAAAGAGAGACTGATTCACAGACAGCAAGTACAGAAACCTGTCGTTTTCCTTGTCACTGGAGAAATCTCATGGTGTCCTGCATAAAATGGCAGTTAAAATAATGAAAAGACTTCTTTTTCTTCAAATCTACAAGTGTCATTGGAAACATGATATCATCTTATCTTTGTAGTATAAGAAGGAGGACAAGGCACATCTTAGGGTCCCTATCAGTTCATTTTTGACATGTTCTCAGTTCCAGAGATCAGCATGGTACACACCAGCCCTGCAGAGCCAGACATGGCCGCAGTGGCATTGAGAAGGCTGCACAGAGGCCCTGCTGCCATGAGGTGGGGCCACAAGAAAGGTGCCACCAGGGCTGGGGATTTAGCTCAGTGGTTCCAGCTCCTGTCTTGCAAGCGCAAGAACCCAGGTTTGATCCCTGGTAACCACATACAATATTGGGTGTGTAGACTCACCCCAGCAGCAATCAGTACCACATACCACAGTGCCGGACGTGGTGGCTCACGCCTGTAATCCCAGCACTCGGGAGGCAGAGGCAGGAGGATTGCTGTGATGTGAGTTTGAGGCTAAGCTCAGAGCAAGCCTGAACTACAAAGCAAGAGCCTGTCTCAAAAAAGAAAAAAAAAAAATGCCACCAAAGACCAAAAGCAGTGTCAGTGCAAAAGGCCCAGCGTGAGCTTAGCAGGTCTCACAGTCTCATTCAGAGCAAAGGTTAACAACCTGGGCCACATAGGCTTTCCAAAATAATTGGTTTGCATCTCTTCAAAGAGTGTTTTGGTCTCAGACACAGATAATCAAGATGACCCAGAGAATCCCGGTTATGTTGGCCGGGTGTCTCAGAGCCTTGGTGTCTTTATCCCAAAAGATCAGAGAAAGGAGAACTAGTTTCTTAAGTACTTTCTTTTGTAAGAAAATTCAAGGTTGTCTCTCCTTAATGATTTGCAATTAAAGTCATTCAAGTAATTACGCTTACTGGATAATATCTCTCTTCCTCTGAAAGCAGTATGAGTCAGCGCTGAAGATGAACTGCACGCTCCCTAAGTACACGCTCTGTGCTACCTCGTGCTCCTCTCACTCCCGGCCACGCAGCAGGACAGGCCATCACCAGAGCCACCAGTCACAGCTGCTCAGGCAGACAGAGGTGCCATTAGGGAGCCCTTGTCTGGTAGATCAGCCTGCAGCAGGGTGTGTGTAGGTCAGATCAGCTCCCTCCTGTGACTTGTCGACACACTTACTCACCAGTCACCCTCTCCATCCTGTGCCTTAACGTCACTGTCAAACTCCCAGGCGGCACTTTCTATGTGGAACCGGATCTGCCTGCCCCTCTGCACGTGTCTCCAGGCCTGCCTTCTCCAGATGGCCTGCGTCCTTCACCACAGCTGGAGGAGAACGGCCGATCCGTCAGTCACAATTCACTCATTTTCCCTAAGAAACCCCTTAGGAAGAGAACAGAGAAGAGACAAAACACATATTCTGGTCCCCAGGGTCCCAGCAAATGATTTCATCAGAGCTTTTGTGGATTGCTTTGAGGTTGACATTGATGTTTGCCGATGCTGGAGCTCTAAGCCAAAATCTCTGGCCAAGGGTACAGCAAAACCCTGCTTAAGTGTGTGCGCTCCTGTTCCCACCAGAGGGAGAGCCCTTCCAGAGGGACCTGAGTGGCCTCCTTCCAAAGTTTTGAGCCCCAGATGTTCTCACGGGTCAAGCTGTTCTCTGAATTCAAAGGAGAGCTGGTGCTTTGCCGGAGCTGGGCTGTGGCAGGTGTCCAACCCCCTCACGTGGTGAAGTTCACTGCCTTGTGATTTATAAAACGTCCCAGTAAAACCAAAGGATAAAATAAAATAAATCTGTTCCTTATTTACCCTACCCAGTGGAAAAAAAGCACCATAATGCATTTCTAAGAATGCTTAATTTTATGTGTGTGCGATCATAATTATTTAAACACTTGCCTGCCTGCATTTTTCCAGAAGCTTTCTCTCCATTAGAAGAGCCAAAACATTATTTCCCCACCCTGAATGTCACAAACAAAATGTAACAAATATCTTCTGCTCTTAGGCGCCCAGAGGACATTTAACTACGTGGCATATACCGTAAAGGAAGCTTGAAAGCTGAATTTGTCTTCAGACTTTCCAAGAAGACATGAAAACAGATTGAATTTAAACTAATATTAGAAATGCTGGGTTGGCAGGGAAGGACACAGGAAATTCCAGTTTACTTTTCTCCCAGAACCTATATATGTTTTGAAACAGAACATGTATGTGCTCATTCACAGAAATGAGCACACAGTTTAGTAACTATTCTCATATCCCTAAGAGACACTCACTTTCCTGGACCTTCTACTGTGCGCTGACAGAGGAGAATCTGGGTCAAGGCAGAGGCAGGAGAGGGAAGAGGAGAGCAGAGGCCTCAGCATCGCTCTGTGAATAAATGGACTTTCCAGCGGGCCCCTGGTTGTACAAAGGGGCGCCCGGCACTGAGAGAGTAAGTAGCTGTCAGCTCTGGTCAGGCTAGAGGAATCAGAGCTTTGGAGACCTATAGGAAAAAAATTGCCTGATGGGGAATCTCTAGAGCCTTTCTTAATCCATTTAGTATCAGTTTTTGGTAATTAGGTATAGACACAGGGTCTTTTCTAAGGTTCAGTTGGATACATGGCATACCCTGTATCTTTTGAGAGGTGGAGCAGTTTGAGAACATAAAATCTTGAACGCTGACACCTGGATGAGAAGAGAAGGCAATATACAACTATGTTAGAATTTGTGTAATTTATGATGCATCAATGACAAAGGTTCTCAACTGGGGAACTTTTGCACTCAAGAAGTTATCTGGTAATGACTGAAGAAAGGTTTGGTGGTCATATCTTGTAATTGCTACTGGTATTTGTTGGAAAGAGGCCAAGTATAAAAGTAGAATTTCTAAAATACACAGGACAGCTTCTCCTAACAAAGAAATATCTGGCCCAACGTGTCCATAATGCTACAGAGAGATGTTGGTATTAGCACTGAATATTATCATAGTAGCATTTGTTTTCTTTTTATGAAGTACAAGGACAAAATTGTGTTCAGCTGTATTGCTCAGAGCTCCTATTGTTGGGAAAAAAATACTCATTATCCTCAACTAAAAGGGAAGAAGTTTAATTTTGCTCATAGTTTGAGAAGTTTCAGTCCAGCTGGCTGTAGTACAGAAAAGTCAGTACGAAAGGGAGCAATGAAACCAAGCTGTTCAGTTTATGGTGGTCGGGAAGCAGAGCAGGGCAATAGTCCAGGAAAAAAGAGACCAGCGACGACATTAGACCCCAAGGGTCATACCTTCATTATCCACTCAGTTGTATGCAGAACCCTCTATGTAGCTCCCATGGCTACCCCTTATCAGTTTAACACCAAAACACATCGCCTTAAACCATACTTAATCTCTGAATAAGGGCACAATAAGTTCATAGTTCCACCTATACATGATACAACTATCCTGCATACAATAAAAAATACAACAACCCTTTCCACAGGCTCAACAATTCCAGCAGTTGCTCAAAAGTCCTGATCAAAAATCTCCTGTAATCAAGGTGAATTCCAAATTGTGAGCCACTGTACTAATCAAAGCAAGTTATATTATTCCCAGGATACAGTGGTACAGAGTAAACATTAACATCCAAATGGAAAGACTAGGGGAACAGAATAAAAGAGGAACAAGGTAAGACTGAAACCTAGAATGCAAACACTAAATTCCATAGGTTCAAATCCAGTATCTGAGGCATGTAGTGATGCTGTGAGGTCCGAGCAGCTTTAGTGGTCCTACCCTCCTCACCTTGCCTATTGCAACTCATGTGGTCTCCTCTTGGCACTGAATCTACTCACAGACTACAGCTTTCTCAGGTAGACAGTCCGTGCTCCCAGAATCTCCAACTTACCGATGGTTCGAGTACACTTTCACCTTCATCTCCACAGCGTTGCACATTACCCTTTCAGAAGTTCCTTGCTGGCCTTGTAGGTCTTTGAGATCTGAGTGAAATCCTTCTGACACTGTAACTGACATGTTGCATGCTGGCTTGACTGGCATCACATGGATGGTGTGTAGGTTTGTTCCCAGGATAACCAGTAGCCAGGTCTCCATGAGCCATGGCCGCAGTGGCCTCTGAGTGCTGAGCATAATGAAATGAATCCTGGAAAAACAATTCTCTGGATATCATTTCTTAAGCAATAGATCTAGGATCTCTCTTTTTCAAAAGAAATATTTAAACTTTTGCATTCGTGAGCCTGTGATGGATGAAGTCATCAGAGATGATCTTAAGGCATCTTTCTTCTGATCTCTGTATAGGACACTTGAGTTGTTTTTAACGGTGCCAGTCTCCTGATCAACTACAATTCCTTTGGCCCCAGTTTGACATATGACATTTGGGGGAAAATATTTAAGTTTTTCAACTGATTTTGCTCTCATGTTGTTTCTGATTCCCACTATAAATCTGGCTAAATGCCAGTACGGCTCATGCCACAGCCTGAATATTGGACTGCCTTCAAATTTTCTTCAATAGAAAAATTAGTCCTCTGTCTTTAAAGCCAACTTCATCCAAAGGCTTAAGACATGAACAAAATGTAGTGGGGGTTTTTGTTTGTTTGTTTGTTCTTTAAAGAATGTAAAATTCATGGCCCTTAGTCCAATTTCCAATGGAATCTTCATTCCCAACTGGAACCTCTTGAGCCTGGCCTTTCCTGTCCCCATTCCTATCAGCACTGAGGTCTTCTGAGCCCTAAGTAGAATCTCCCATCGAGCTTTGCTTATAGCAGTCTAATGCCTCTTCAGCCCATGTCTCCAAACCTTTTCAAACTGCTGTAAATCAGTTCCAAAGGCTGCTGAACAACGTGGTCAAGTACAGTGATAGCAGTAACCTCACTTCTCTTGTTCTATTCTGTGAATTTGTCAGCTTCACCTTTGCTGGAACAATAGATTGAATATTGACAACTTAAGGGAGGAGGCATTTATTTATCTTACAGTTTTAAAAATTTCAGTCCATGACTGGTTAGTTTCAAAGAGAAATAGGAAGAATGTCATGGAGCAAAGCTTCCTGATTCATACTGGCCAAAAAGCAGAGCCGAATAGCACCAGACAAGAAAGGATGAGGCGCTAGATATGTACCTCAGATCACACTTCCACAACCCATGCAGTCACACCCAGAAGTGTGCTTTACGAATCCCTGAGCCAGCTCCAAGTGAATCAAGCTGACAATTAAGCTTAATAGTCACATCAGTTATCTTTGCTCCAAATTAATTTAGAATGCTGGCTAGAGGAAAAACTAAATGATTGTATGTGTGTTGCGTCTAAGATAAACTAGGAGGAAATCAACTACAGGTTTCCAGGAAAGAGAAAGCATATTGGCCAGAGGCAAGAGTCTACCCTTCCATTTAGCAGTCCAGGCTTAAGAGTGTTTTCAACGACATCTAACACAATTGATATGCAAAATATATATGAGAAATTTATATATACATAGAAGTGTAGCGAACATGGACTTCTCTTCAGGGACCGCTCTCCTAGACCCTTGGGTGGGGCCCTGGGAGCAGGAGAGAGGTGGTGAGATAAGCCAGTGACAAAGCATCTTGGTCTTTGTGGAGAAACATTATGGCCCATTTTACTCTCTTCTGACAAAATGCAAAATACATTAACCAGAGAATAAGGCTGGATCACTTTATTGCCCTGAGTAGGAAGGAGAAAATTAGTGTAAATTGATTATTCAAGAAAAAATGTACAAAAAGGCAAGGAAGAGAATGTAGAAAACTCATAAACTCTGAACACCGAAGCACTTTCATGGCAATCAAATATTTTGTGTTAACATCATGTTAACCTTTTTCTCTTTACTGGTGACTCAATTCTTTTTCCCTGAAAAACTATTTCTATCAATTATATCATTCATATAAAAATTATAAGCCATTAATAGGGCATCTAAAAATGTTTCTCCAATAATTCATTTGTATTTATAGTATTTCAAACCAGAAAGAAACTTCAAAGTGACAAGTAAAGCTTTAAAATATAAAGTAACCAAGGCTCTGGTATTCAAGGTTATTAACCAAGGAAATGTAGACTCATGCTCTCTTTAGGATCCTGGCTTCCTGTTCTACATGCCCACTTTCTCACCTGAGCATTAATCTCTCATAAAAAGAATGACATAATCAACTTAGATTTTAAGTCAGTGGAACTATCCTTCTTCTTACCTGTTTTTCAAATTTGAAGCAATTTGTTGAATTGCACTTGTTATAGTAAACACAAACTGTATCATTTGCCCTTTCTCAAATTTTTTATATTGACTCATCAAAAATAATTTTATCCAGAAATCAAGCCTGGAAAAGATTTTAGAAAAGCTTTCTTAGTCCTTCCTGTCCATTTCCACATAAGACATTTTTCTCTTGAGGAGATTTATATATTTCATACGCAGACCACATGTAATTACATTTAGTAAAACTTAAAGCAAATTTAAAACATTTCAGAATATTTCCAAGAAGACTCACCCCTAGCCTCTTGTAAATATCACCAACTATTAAATATCCAGGAAGAGGTATGCTGCCAAGAAATTTGAAGACTAGGAAAGAAAAAGAATGCCAGTAAAAACCAAGAACCAGAAGATATTTGAGCAATTCTTTAGTTTCTTTTCTCGTCCTTATTCAAGGCCCTGAACATTCTATGTGGAATGGCCTTTTTCCTACGTGACCTGTCCCAGTGACCAACACTTAGCACCAACACATGTGAAGAAAATGTCCTGAGTAATCGTCATGACTTACACCCTTAACATATGTAGCTATCTGAGCAAATTCATAAACTAATTATATGTATGTAACTGTAAGCTACACGTAACAGAAACAGAAAGACAGTAAGATCACCAACAAAATACTCGAATGCTGTAAGCTTAGGGTATCACAGCCACAGTGTGCAAAGAAAAACACTTGGCTATGGAAACTGTAACAACCACCAATGATTTGATAGACACAGAAATTACACGGGACCAATAATGACCTAGGGTGTTTGTATGGATGTCATGCAAAGGTTAAAGCCAAGTTCTTCAAAATTGCTCATGTCACCTAATAGAGTGAGTATTTAGTTTTATCATTCTTATAACCTAGTACTTTGATTTATCACAGACTTTTTAAAAATTGATTTTATTGGTAC
>PVIR01025334.1:0-24966 GCA_004026965.1 Petromus typicus | reverse complement strand
TGTTTGCCTTCACAAAGCGGGTTTTGGGTGAAAGTGGAGAAATGGATGCCCTGCGAATTCAAATGGAAGAGCGATTCATGGCATCAAACCCCTCCAAAGTCTCCTATGAGCCCATTACAACCACTTTGAAACGCAAACAAGAGGAAGTGTCTGCTATTGTTATCCAGAGAGCTTATAGACGCTACCTCCTGAAGCAGAAAGTTAAAAAGGTTTCATCTATATACAAGAAAGACAAAGGCAAAGAAGGCGAGGGAACTCCTATCAAAGAAGACATTCTCATTGATAAACTAAATGAGAATTCAACTCCAGAGAAAACCGATGTGACACCTTCCACCACCTCTCCACCTTCCTATGACAGTGTGACCAAACCAGAAAAAGAGAAGTTTGAGAAAGACAAATCAGAAAAAGAAGACAAAGGAAAAGATATCAGGGAAAGTAAAAAGTAAAAATAAACAAAGAATAATCCATTTTGTGATCACTTGTTTACAGCCTGTGATGGTGAAGTGTTTGTGTCAATGGGACTCTCCCAGGAGGTCTATGCCAAACTGACTGTTTTTACAAATGTATACTTAAGGTCAGTGCCTATAACAAGACAGGGACCTCCGATCAGCAAACTGGGACTCGGAAAATCAGAGAAACAGCACCAGGAGGTTTCTGTTTTCACAACCAGCTGACACTGCTGAAGAGCAGAGAGTAATGGCTACTTGGACTATGGGAACCAATCAAAAGGGGAAGGGAAGTTAAATTAAATTTTTATGTAAATTTAACATGTGACACTTGATAATAGTAACTGTCACCGCTGTTTATGTTTTAACTGCCACACCTGCCATATTTTTACAAAATGTGTGCTGTGAATTTATCACCTTTTTTTTTTAATTCACAGGTTGTTTACTATTATATGTGACTATTTTTGTAAATGGGTTTATGTTTGGGGAAAGGGATGAAAGGGAGGGAATTCTGCATTACTCTGTTGTATAACTGGATATATTTTAAATGAAGGCATGCTGCAATTCTCATTCATGCATAAAAACTCACATCACAAAAGGAAAGAGTTTACTTCTTGTTTCGGGATGTTTTTAGATATTTGAGGTGCTTAACTAGCTATTCATATTTTTAAGGTGTTTCATCCAGAAAAATTTAAATGTGCCTGTAAATGTTCCATAGAATCACAAACATTACAGAGTTCTTTTATTTTTACATAATCCATTATCTGTACATGTATATATGTATGTGCATATATATATATGTACATGTATACACACATGTTCACATGGAGATTCACACATACCATTCCACAGGCATTCATAGTCCTGGCAGCATGAGTAAAACATTTTTGATAAGTGTCCTTTGGCATAAAATAAAACTATCCTGTCAGTCCTTTCTAAGAAAACTGAAATGACCAAAAAGCATCCCCACTACTACTTTATAAAACTGATTCTGCTTTTTCCTGCAGTATTGTTTAGCCATCTTCTGCTCTTGGTAAGGTTGACATAGTATATGTCAATTGAAAAATATACAAGTCTGCTTTTGTAAATAGTAATTTTACCCAGTGGTGCATGTTTGAGCAAACAAAAATGATGAGTTAAGCACAGTATTTATTGCATCAAATATGTACCACAGTTAGTATAGTTTGCAAGCTTTCAACAGGTAATAATTGGTTCCACTATAGTTTAAAGCTGTCACCGCTGCATGTTTATCTTGCCAATGCTGCCTCACCTTATTCCTTCCACTGTCCAGAAGTCTAATATGGGAAGCCATATGTCAGTGGTGAAGTGACGCAATTATTCTATCAAGACCTCATTCTTCCTGTCCTTGAGCAATAGGTTGCAGCACTCAACGAAGATCTTGCTTTTTCTTCTTCCAATCTTAATTGAACACCCTCTGATAAAAAGCCTGACTGTACAAACATGTTGCAAGCTGCTTAGATCTGTTGAACATATATGGTTAGAGTTTTCTAAGAAAATATAAATACTGTAAAAAAGTTCATTTTATTTTATTTTTCAGCCTTTTGTACATAAAATAAGAAATTAAAAGTATCTTCAGGTTGATGTCATAGTCACTATTGTTCGCTCCCATTCCCAGCACTTTTGAATTAAAGCACTTCACAAAATAAGAAACAAGAACTAAGGTCCAGTGTAGGATTCTGCTTTTTATTGGTACTGTAAACTTGCACACATTTCAATGTGAAACAGTTCTCAGACTAAGTCTAATGTTTATTTGCTTTCAAATAGTAATGCCTTATCATTGAAAGAGGCTCAAGGAGAGACCAGCTGATATCTTTAGCATTGCTTGAAGCAGAAATTTTCACCTCATCACTTTAATTCAGTAATCATCAGTCTTCTCCAATGTTTGTTTACACAGATAGATCTAACCTTACTGATCTTATGGCACGAGGGCTGTATCAGATGTGTTATGGGATCCAAGCTTTTTTATTTTTTTCTCTAAACCAGGTAGTGAGATTATATTACCAGTTACAGCAAAACATTTTGTGTTTCACAAGCAACATTAAATGTAGATTCTTTATACTAAAGCTATTGACTTGTAGTGTGTTGGTGAAATGCATGCAGGAAAATGCTATTACCATAAAGAACGGTAAGCCACATTACAATCAAGCCAAAAGAATAAAGGTTTCGCTTTTGTTTTTGTACTTAACTGTTCTGTCTTTGTTTCTATCTTAAATGCCATTTAAGGGTAAATTTATATCATGTAGAAATGATCTATCAAAAGATAAATGTAAAGAATACACATGAAATATAAGAATTCATCTTTCAATTTTTTCATGGAATGGAAATTAATTCAGAGAGTGTATTGGATATATAATTTTAATATTGGCCTAAAAGCAAGATATGGAATCAGGTAGAGCAGTGGAAAGTTACAAAAATCAATAAAGAATTGACTAATATTTTAAGTTGTGTATCCTTTCTCCTTTTCGTCTATGAATAGTGTTGCTTTGTATTTTTACTTTTCCATTTAATGTTCTTGCTTATATATTCCTGACCTGCACTTATAGATACTCTTCCATCCTTCTTTGGACTAACCATTTTTCAGTTTTGGCAATCTTGCTTCTTCTATTCACCAAATGCCTTATCTTTTCTACTCTATCTAGAATGACTCCATGGTCTTAGACCTTTAATAAAGTCTACATGGTATATTGTCTTATATTGATTTTACACAATTTTCTTGAGAAAAATTCTAAGAAAATTTAGATCTAATTCTTCATAACAGGTAAAGAGAATTTACCAATTATATTTAATTTTTCCCCTCATCTATGAACACTTCTCACCTTTTTTTTTAAATTGAAATCTTTATTGGTACGTTACATATACACATCATGATTGCACTCCACAGTGGAAATTTGTACCAGTATAAGACACAACTTAATTCTCATTTTTTCCCATAGCCCTACCCACCTTACCACCCCCCTATATACATAAAATGTTTCCTTTCTTTTTGGTTATAATCTCATTATTTTCCCCCTTCACCCTATTTCACTTTGAGTATTTTCTCAACTTTGATTGCATATTAGAATTACTTATTTTTTTAAAAATGTCATGTGTAGATGAAACGTTCAACTGAATTCATGAGTCTAGGAGTAAGATTAGGAGTCAGTCTTTGTAAGCTGTACTTACCATTGATGCTCAGCTCTTAGCAAAATCAACCTTTAGCACTATGTTAATGAGTTAAAGTATGAATATTCAATTGAAAAAATATACAGAAAGTACAATTGTCCCATGCACAACTTCGCAGCATTAAATCATGAACAGAATGAGAATGTCAAGATATTTTGGAGTATTTCTCTTTTGGTGTAAAAAAGTGACATTGACCTACTTATTTGGAGGACTGTGTATGGTGGAAAAGAAGAGTGTTTTATAATAGGTTAGAAAAATTTTTCAGATCACACATACACAAACGCACACACACAATATGTCATCCCAACCATAATGTACTGTGAGTGATCTGAATATGGAAATGGGATAGGAAAGTCTGAATTTACAAACAGGTCCTCAGTGAATTCTGCGTGCCTTGTTGCATGGGAACCATTATTTGGAACAGGGGAAGTAGCTCAGAATAGCTGGCTGAAAAATACATATTCAAGATTTCATTATTACTCATAATTGAAAACAAAATTCCCATTTTAAGCTGCTCCATCCTTGGATTTCATCGTATGAGCAGTTGCTTTCCTTAGCTCTGAATAATGTGACCAATTTACAAACAGAAGGAAAGAGTAGAGAGAGGAAAGAAAAAAATGGGAAAATGAAAGAAGGGAGTATAGGGAGTGGGAGGTGATGCTTCCCAAATTATCTTCTAAAAAATGTTTGTTATTAGAAGGTGCAACACTGTTGGGTAAGGGGGAGGGAAGGAGTTAGAAGGAAATATCATTTTGGTTGACAATATGCAAAATCTGTAATGTAAGTGTTTCTTCTTTTCTTTTCTTAAAAGAAAAAGAAATACTTGCGAAAAAGATGTAGAGTGCATGATGCAGGCAGGTGATACGGCGGTGGCTGGATTCACAGACAGTGGTATTTTTTCCTTTTTATTTGAACTAGATGAGCTTTGAGTGTCAACCCTGTGATAGAAGTAGTGAGATCCAAGATAAACATTGATTAGAGGAAAGTTATGGTCACAGAGGAGAACTCAGTATCACACTACAGCACTTGCAGAGAGGGGACTGGTTATTGAAGCGGATGAGCAGTGAGGTCCACTTGTACTGATGTAAGCTCAGTATGCCGAGGTCACACTAACCATTCTTCATTGATATTTTTCAAATTTCTCATTCTTCCCTTCTCTTCCTTTTAGAGTCCTCTTTTCTTCTAATGTTTAAAAATAACCTATTCAACCTGACACTTTCTGTCAATGGTCTATCTCGTTTGACATATACTTCTTATTGCATTTGGGGATATATTTCACTTATCTATCGCCTGTTTAAAGTGTTTGCTCTGATCTATCCATCTTTAAAAACAAAACAACAAAACAAAACAGTCTTGCTAAATTACCTACTCTGAGCTCCTACATAGTACCATCACAGTGAAGGAATTACGTATGCACTGTACGTCTGGTTCTCTCTTGCCTTCTTGTCCTCTTTCATATTAATTCTTTTCTTATTTCCTCCCCATCTATGCTGCTTTTTGCTTTCCTGCCTTCTTTTTATCCTTTCTGTGTTTCTTATAGGTGATTACTCTTATACTTTCATGATACACTGAAGGTAAAAGATGATTAATATTTATAACCTTACTATAGCAGTAAAGATTTTTAGAATAATTACTTATTTCCTCCCCTCTTATGTGTCATTTTTTGTCTAGTATTTTAACTGTGACTGTATTATTTTAACTTCAACTTGACACTGAACAAATTAAATGATATTTTATTGTCCATTTGTATAGAAATGTTTAAGCTTATGTGCTAGTTATACCTTTTCTCAAATTTGCTGCTTCTGTTAACCTCTTCACTTTGGATTCTATTTCCTCTTCAGATATACCCTGCAGAAATTCTGTTCAGAAGGTCAAATGAGAGAAAACTGAGTCGGTTTTCCATTTATTGAAGCTGATTTTATTGCACTAACATTTTAATAGATTGTCTTAACTTGTAATTTTTATGTCCTTCAATTTGTAAGACTTTAGTTATGGGGTATATTAGTTTATGCTAATATAATTTGAAGTAATAAAATCTCCTACTATATTTAGAATATTTCTGAAAAATTCTGATCTTTTAATCATAAATTTTTTGTAGTCAGCATCTCCATTTTTTTATCTAGGTAGTCTGAGTGTTATATTTTGAATGTTTGAAATCATATATAACTCAAAATCTTTTTTCTTGCATTTTAGTGCTACTTCTTGAACACTTGTTGGTGATGATATCAGGAGAGTGTTGATATTATAAAACTTCATTCAGGAATGTTCCTCCTGAGAGGATTTCTGGGAGATAGGATGATTTCTTCCTTAAACACAGGCAAACTCATTCACCAGTTAGGCCTCTGCAACTTGAGTTTTTTTTTTTTTTTTAATGGAAAAGATTTTACATACATCAATCTATTTAATGACTATAGACATAAAGGTATTTTTTCTTTTTCTTACAATATTCATGATCAATATTTTTCTATTAATTTGTCTAATTGACTGAGGTCGCTTTATAAATTATTCGTATTATTCTGTTTTTTTAAAAAAATGGTGCATATCTACTTAAATCACTTCTTTTGTTTCTGTTTTTACATTTTAAAAATTTATCTATTGTTCTTGATTAGCCTTTTTAGGAATTCTAATTTTATCGATATCTTAAAAGAACAATTTGAGTTGATTATTTTTCCATAGCGTTTTAGTTTTTGGTTATATTGATTTTTGCTCTTTCTAATCCCCAAATTCATGAGTTTCATGTTCTTTTCTTACTCCACCATCTGAACATCCACTACCATATCACAGACTTATGTGGATGTTAGCTTTGTTCTATTTTAGATCTGAAGAGATGAAGTTGTAATAATTCCTCACTACTTGTACATTATCTTCTGAATTCTCAAAATGACTATTTACTTTCAGCCTTTACCTTGTTATGAACATAAATACACTTAATCTTACATATTTCTTTCTAAATCTGCAATTAATAATATCTTACACATTTTGGTATGTTTTATTTTTTACCACTAAATTAAAGTATTTTCTAGTACATTTTTGGATTTATTTTTACTAGGAAGTAAAATACTTCATAATTATCAAATATTTGAGAAAATTTCTAGATATGTTTATTTTATTTTTAATTTAATTACTCTATGCAAATAATATACTTTGAATAATTTCAATCATTTAGCCTTTGGGGGAAATTGTGTTGAAACTCATTACCTATGAAATTTGATACATTATTTCCCATTTAGTTGAAAAAATAAATCCTGATATGATCCTTTTAGCATGTAAAGAACACCACACCTTGCCTTGGATTTCCAACTACACCCAAGGGGTACTCATTATCATTATGTAGTTTCATTTTATATATAGTTTAAACTCTGGAAGGTATTAGTGTTGTTATTGTATTTATGAATTCAATATTCTCCCTTAATTTTCCTAAAATATTTAGCTTTTTTCTCCTGTTTGTGTTTTCTTCCTTACCTGTAAAACACTTTGTCTTCTGCCTGACCAAATCTCTCTTTCCTTTAAGGTTTCTTCTTTCATTGCAACTTGCAATTTTAGGTGCCAAACATTATCTCTATTTTATTTTCAATTTGCAAGATATTTTCACTAAATACAAAATTCCAAGTAATATTTTTCCATCTTAACATTTCAATTGGCATTCATTTTCTTCTATAAAAATATCATTTCAAATAAATACATGAAAGCCATAACTCTCAGACAAGAAAAAATAAATATATCAGTGCTTTCATTTAACTAATTCATTAGTAAATACATAAGAATCCAAGCAAGACAATCAAATGAGTGCATGGTCATAGCCTGACAGCATCTATTTGTGCCGCCATGATCAAGAATTTCCTGCTAGGAGAGGTTGGTTTTGCAAATAGAAACTCTACAAGTCTCTCAAAAATTCCTTTTCCAAATGTTGCTTCTAGATCCCTCATCTTTATACCCTCCTTTTTATTAGGCCATGTATCAGAGCTCTAGGGAAATCCATTACCCTTTTGAAACCAGAGCAGCCCATACTGCAATGTCACCACTCCCCTAACTCTTCTTGTATCCAAATGAGAGCTGCATGGTGCCCCGGATCATACTAAACAAAGGCCATCCTTTACCCTTGCCAACATTTTTTTGTCTATATCCTAAAGCTTGCAGAATACATCCTTTGGGGTTTCTTTAATTCTATGTTCCAACGTTTGCTTGTCAACACCACCCTCCATCCTATTTTCCACTGTGAGGGAAGGGAAATCACCTGTCTCTTACCTGATCCTTTTGTTTTTCTCTTAATTTCCATTGGCCAACAATAGGAAATGCTTCATTTTCCACTGAGGTAGAAAATTACTTCCCAGAATATAGTATGCCTCTACTCTGGGGTTACCAGTTATATCTGGACTGTCTTCCCCAAATTCTCAGGCCCCTAAAGGTGAGTTTTTTGAAACTATAGCTAAATTTGATCTTAAGGGTGGGGACTGGTGGAAGAGGCAGTTTACCGAGAGGTAGGAGTAAGGGATATCTGCCTCCCCAGCGCCTACTGCCTCATTTTCTACTTCCTGGCTTCCGTGATGTGAGCAGTTTTATCTTCACAGTGACTCTCTGCCACACCATCCTGCTTTGAATCCAGTTGAGCATGAACTATACTCAGAAGCCAAAATAAACCTGCTATCTAAATTGGGGGCAGCTCAGGGCTGAGAAAGTGCTTACATCATGGAAGCTATACATTGTTCACCTTTTAAATCTCTGAGTCTTGATGTGTCAAAACCTGAGATTATTATGGGATTGTAAATATCAAGTTTGGAGGTGAATAATATTTTGCCACTGATAATATAGTTGGTGTCTGAATTTTTGTTACTTGACACAAAAAGGTTCATGGACTTAAAGATGGAAAGGATTTAAGAAAAGGTGAGAAAATTACTGAGAAAGAAAAATGCTGTAAGGGACAACTCAAAGTATACATAAATATACATAAATAAGTAAAATAAGTATACAAAAATATACATAAATACACATAAACAATTTCTAACTCGACAAATCTTATATTATTGGATCTGAATTTTAGAATGCTGAGAGGGATTATTATTCTATGTTCAATTCAAGATAGTCTAAGGAACAGACTTTACTACAGGGAATTTTAATAATTTTTAATACAGGGAAGTTTAATAACTTTGCCATTTTTTCCCTTAGTCACAAGAATTTTTCTGGAAAATCTGTCACTATTTTAGGAAATTATCCTGATATGTTGTGGGCTCTTCTGGCAGCCTTTGCAAGGGTCCAGCATAGAGTTACAATAGAATCTATCTGTTCCTAGGCCTATTCCCAGAAGAAACTAATTTGTACATAAATGTTCATACTATAATTACTTGTAATAGTAATAAGTGGAAGAACCCCAAATATCATCTACAATGAACTCTGGCACATAAACATATAAGATGTTATCTTTTCATGCAAACATACTGATTAAGTACTGATATATACTACAATTTGGGTGAATTCAAAAACAATACGATATGTGAAAAAATCAAGACACTAACATTCACATATTATGTAATCTATTTTAAATTACAAATCTTGAATAAATACATAGGTAAAATGCAAATTAAATGTTTTCATTGAATAGGAAGGTGGCAAAATAAGAAGTGGTTAGTTAATGCCTATGGGAAACTTTGATGGGATATTGAAACTATTGAAAATAGAGCTAGTGGCTGCATTACACTATGAACATGCCAAGTGCCACCTAATTATACACTTTATAATGATTTTTTTTTTTAAGTTTTTTGAGACAGAGTCTCACTTTGTAGTTCAGGCTGGCCATGAACTCGCTATGTAGCTCAGGCTAGCCTCAAACTCACAGAAATCCTCTTGTCTGCCTGCTGAGTGCTGGGATTACAGGCATGAGTCACCACACCTGGCTTTTTTTTTTTTTCTATGATTTTTATGTGAATATCTTCTTAAAATTTATGAGAAAAAATTACTAAGTACTGCTATTTTATCCACCAGGGGGCATTGCTTCCATTAGGAAATATGACTGGTATATTCATTTGGGTAGAAGAAGGGGGATCTTTCTTGCAAATTCATTTTTTTTTTTTTTGCTTACTTTTAGGTATTATTTTAGCTATAAAACAATAGAAGCAAATGTACATTTTAGAAGCTACTGGGAGGAAAGAAACCCGTGTTTTACATTTGATCTCACCTCATAAGAAGCAGTGATATTTGTATTTAGCAAAGCTTTCTTCCCTTAGCATATATATCAAAACTCAAAAATGAACCAACAAGAACAAATTACGAGACTAGGAAGCTAGGTGTCATATAACAACACTATAATCCCAGCACTCAGAAGGCTAACATAGGAAGATCATTATGTGTTTGAGCCCAGGCTTTCCTGTTCATAAAATGCTTTATCATTTAACAAAGCACTATATGCTTGAGTTACTGTAGCAAAGGGTTTTAACAGAGTAGCACAAGTGCCATAAATACTTATATGGAATATTTATTTTCCTCTCTAAATCCAGAAAATACATTATTCTTCCTGTAGTGGGATTTTTACTGCCACCATTCATCAGAAAATTCCAAATCAGCAGAGAAAAATTATTCAAAGGAAACATAGTCCCAAAGTAAAACTAAATCAAAGCATTTTGTTTATGAAGTAATTCTGGAATTGTATATAAGATCAGTAGTCACCAGTTCGCAAAGCATGTGAATAGGAAGAAAAGCCTTTTTCTAGAAAAATCTAGATTAGAAAACCCAGAAAATATCTCTATGAAATACACTGTGAAGCAAGATGCAGTACTTTAATGTAAATAATTTTGAACAAAACTCAATTCAAGTCTTTGCAAGAGTCCAAAGGAGAGTGAAGGAATCTGGGTTTAATTTTGGCCATTTATTCAGAAAGTTCTGGACACCAGAGTAGAGTTCTGGACACCAGAGTAGTACCAGAAACTACTCATATATATTCTTTCCTTAAGGTGCCCTGGGTTAGTCATTTTAAAAACAAATGACTATATGTCTCTTATCACAATGAAGTAACTTTTATACTTTGTTTTTGTAGCATGTTGGTTGTCGACTTCTAAATAATGAATAGCAACAAATATAATGGGTGAAAATAAATGCCTGGCAGTTCTGTGATAGCCATCCAGGCACAGTTTGTTTGGTTCTGGCATTAGAAGTAGTGGCCTGAGACAAGGGCTCTCCTGTAGCTTGAAATCTTCTCCCAAGCTCACATGCTACCTGATAAAATTTAGCTTCTTATGGTTGCATATCTGGTCTTGGCTTATTTCCTCAAAACCAATAGGTTATGGAGTCATCTAAGTCTCTGAAGATCCAACTCTCTTTTTAATTTGACTAGATCCATATAATCTTCAGTTAACCCAAGCTCATACTGATTAAGGACCATGTGCAAAATCAATTCACTTTTGTCACATTAGCTGGGTTAGAAGTAAATCACAGGTTCTGCCCATGTTTCAGTAGATCACAATAAGGAGTCATGACATATGCAGGAGAGGGCTTATTCTAAGTGCTGTCTACTACACACACCAAACAGCTAAGCTTGATGAGCCCTGACTATCTGAATCAAAATCATAGTGTCCACAGAGGGCAAGTCAAGAAGGAAGCACCTTTTTCTGCACTGCTATAATCATTATAGAGAAACAGAATTTATTATATACATGACATACAAAAAGAATGACCAATCCTCATACTTCATTCATTCATAAATATACCTATTTGAACTCCAAATAAATTTCTTTCCCCATGAGATAATAATTTAAGCACTGATGCTTCACTTTCTTGGCTACACAGAGAAAATTTACATTGAAAGCATGTAACCTAAATTTTGATGAGATTAAATTTTCTGTGAGTTCACTAATAGAAAATCAAGGAAAACCCATGTAATTACAGTATTTATTTGGGTTTATTATTCAGGATATGACAAACCATTAGTGGTTTTTTAATGATTTTTCCTATTAAAAGAAAATAAGCACAAAGAGCTCCTTCCCAGATCACCTTCATAAATGACAGTTCCCTCAAGGTGGTACCAAAGGTGCCAGCAGCTAAATATTCATTAGTGCATTACTGAAAAGCAAAGATTACTCTATAGAAATATATGAAATATAAGACTTAAAAATCAGAAAACTGAGAAAAAAAAACACAAGAAATATCTTGCAGGTGGGCCATAAAATAATAGGGAAAAATAACAAGTAATATAGTGATTTTAAAATCATGTTAAGTCCAAAGAATCTTCCATGAGGCAGTGACGATCTTGGAGAGATATTGGAGAGTTTACAGAGTGAGAGCACTGTGAGTGGATTTTAAATCCTAACAGCAAGACTTTGCATAACTTGTTAGTGTTAAGAATGACTTAAATTATTTTAAATAATTATGTAGAACACTCATATTTGAAGAAGAATCTCATACTTGAAGATCCCTTGTAAGTCTTGATTTAATCACTTACTAAAACTATGAAGTAATCAAGTCAATCAATCAATTCCAGGTATTTGCAAAAGGCTAGAATTTTCTGACTTTTCACATGTGGATGAAATTCTTAGATTCCAAACTGGTCACCTTTGGTCTGGTTAACTGAGACATGTCACTACATATTGTCCAGTTTTGGAGGCTGTAGCATCAGTGGTTCAAGAATAACCAGCCATTTGTGTCAAAATTAGGGAAAGTGTCTGAGTATTATCCCACTACCCATATGTATAGACTAGTTCCAGGCTTATAGAAGACATACATTAAATATTACTGAAGAAATGAATGAATTACAATCTGCTAATTGGATTTCTGAAGGTTTCAGGGGTAACTTGGACTTAACAGCATCTGTATAGCTCTAATATCTGCCCCGTGAAGATTCCTCATTCTCCAAATCCCACAGACTGAGCACACATTTCTCCACTGTGTCATCTTACACTACTGGTCACAGTTGATTGGTTGTAAATCTGTCCCAAACTGGATTACTCAGTTTCTGATCCTTAAAAATTTGATCAAAGACACAGAGACTGGAAATTGGAAGCTGATCTAGTAAATGGCAGAGCCACCTCTAAACTTCCTAAAGCCTAGAAATCTATATTTCTTTGAATTCCATGAAATTTTTTCAAGAAACCACTTTTTTATTCATTCATTTTGTTCCCTTAGGCTACATTGAAGATTATATTGTTTCAACTGAAGAGTGTTAAAGAAGAAATATGAATTGACTTTGCAATGTCCTGAAGACCAAGAAAAGGAATATGAGTCATTTGTGGGTGATTCACTATATTTTCTCATTTTTCTCACTTTTAAGCATGAAATCTCTCAGAATTAGAGCTTTTAAAATTATATCATTGCTTCCCTCACTTTGCAGTATTTCAAGGATGCAGCATATTTAAACCCAGATAAGTTTATTTTCTAAGAAACATTTTATATGAATGCATTGACATTACCTACCATAGCTCCTCATTTTAAAAACAAACAAACAAACAAAGACAAGAGCACAAGGCCCATAGAAATAGACTGGGAAAGTACTGCACTGCAAAAGTCACACAGTGAATCTTAGCAATAAGGGAGCTGGATGCCACAGACCAGCAACACCTGGGCCTGAAACTTTCCTGCCACTGGGACTAATCACATTTGATCTACATGCTACTGTCCATATTATCTACTGGAGGCAACAGGTCCACACTGTGAAGGACTATTCTGAACTGAGAGTGCTTAAAGGTCATAAAAGATCCAAGGAGGACAACCCAGAAAGTAACCTTTTCCTAAAGGAGCCAAATATTAGGAAGAGAGAAACTGGAAACAAACATTTCCCAGACACTAGGCAAAGAATTAAATGAATAAAATCAGCAGCAACCAAAAAATAGAAATGAGAAAAAATTCAAAAGCCAAAATGCAAACATCACCAAAGAAGAATCCAGGCAAAAGGGAAATGGGAAAACTGAAGCTCAATCATCAGAACTCTAAGATGGTAAGAAAAGCTGATCTAGTAAAACGGAAATCAGAAATTATCTCTGAGATGAAAACAGAGATATTGTCCATAGTAAGAGATATGATTAATAATAATAAAGAAGAGTTCAGGGGCATGATAGAATCTCAGATAACAAAAGCAATGGAATCTTAAATAGTTTGAAACACAGCTCCAGGTGATTAAAAACTCCAATGAAAGTTTACAAAGTAGGATGAATGAAGCTGAGGACTGAATTTCAGACCTAGAGGACAGGATCACAGTAATGATCAGGAAAGAAATTATTTATAGAAAATGGCAAGAGACCATAAAAAATCAATGCAACAGCTCCTAGATAATTCAAATAAGAATAACATAACTTAGAGCAAAACACATTAAAAAAAAAAACTATTCACAGATATAATGGCAGAAGACTTCATAGGAAAAGAAAAAAAAATTGGACATACAGATAAATGAGCCATATAGGACTCTAAATGGGCATGACATAAACAAATCTACACATAGCATATAATTATTAAGGTTCTAGATATGAAACAAAGAAGGAAATATTGAAAGCAATTAGAGAAAAAAAAGAACATATAAAGAGAAGCCCATGAGGATCACAGCAGACTTTGCAACCCAAACACTCAGTGCAAGGAAAGCCTGGAGTGAAGTGTTTCAAGCCATGGAGAAAAACAACCTTTAACTTAGACTGATGTATACTGCAAAGCTATCTTTCAATATTGATGGTAAATAAGATATTTCTATGAAAAGCATCACAAATATAAAATTTGTAGTCCAAAACATTCTAAAGAACATCTTGGAAAAAGATAATGAAAATTACAGATCCATGAGACCCAGTGGAATGAACCCATTTGGCCAAACAAGAAACAAAATTGAAAAGGGAAAAAACAAAGACTAAAAGACCCAAGAACAGGGAAAGATGAGAGGTCTAAGTCTGTTCATAATAGTTATAACCATTAATGTCAACTGGAATCAGTTGACAGAGGCAACACACAAGCTGATGGAATGGATCAAGACAAGAAACATACTTAATTCAGAAAGAAAGCCATAGACTGAAAGTAAAGAAATGAAAAACAATTCTCCATTTAACAGGAAATTGCAGAAAAACAGGAGTGGTTATCTTATTTGTAGACAGAACAGATTCCAAACCAAAACTGATTAAGAGAGACAGTGAAGGTCACTATATTCTTGTACAGGGAACAATTCAAGAGAAAAAAATAAAACTCATTAATATTTATGCAACAAATTCTAATACATCCAACTGTATAAAACAATGATGAATATAAAGAGCTATGGGGGGGGAACTTCAGTACTCAGTTGTTACAAATAGACAGATTGAATAAAAAATTCAATCAGGAAATCTTGAGCTAAACTAAACTTGAACAAATAGACTTAATAGATGCCTACAGAGTATTTCACCCCACAAAGTCAGAATATACATTCTTCTCAATTGTTCATAGATCATTCTCCAAAATAAACCAGATGCTAGTTCATAGAACTTGTTTAAGTAAATTAAAAGGAACTGAAAGTATCCCTGTATACTGTGAGACCATAGTGCTTTGAAATAGGAGCCGAATAGCAAACTCTTTAATGCAATTAATGTGCCATGTTATGGTTAGATCTAGGGTGTCTTCTTAAAACCTCATGTGTTTGGAAGGTGATGGGTTATGGAGCTGCCATTCTTATAAGTGGAGCCATCATTAATGAATTCAACACTAAATGTGTAGTTAGTGTAGGGATAGACTAGTAGGATGTAGACAGGGATATAGTAAGGCATGACCTTGGTGGATGATACTACAGAAAAGTGGCCATATGCTTATTTTTCATTATGAACTTGAAGAAGCTAACTCCTGTGAAGTTATTACATGCTTTATGCATTTACTATTTGTCTCTAGCCCCATTGACCTTTATCTCACCCAGAAACAAACACTAAAACTTTGATTGGCTTAGATTACATCTATCAGGGAAATAGTTATTTTTATTAAGCACCTTACCTCTAGGAGTGCAGTGGTCCCTTGGCTTTGGGGACAAGTCAGTAGAGTTACGACTACATTGTTGCAAAGTAACTCCTCCCACACACATACACAACACTTAGTAATGCTTAACATTACTTTCTTTTCTGCTACATCATTATCCGTTGGACAGGACTTCTGAGTTTTTTGTTCAAGGCTTTTAGCTTTGAGCAAGCCTCACTCACTTCTTCATTGTTCTTTGGAGTAAGGACATAAACTTTAGAGGAGTGTGGTTACAGGAGACCACTAACTCGCTAGACCCCTGACAGAGGTGGAGACTGCTTGCAGACAGGCCAAATATATGTTTTCTAGCTCCTCTTGTTTCCAGACCACCATGATGTATGTAGTTGTTCTCCACAATAAACTTTTCCACCATGCTCTTTTTACCTGATAGCTACCTGACTATGGATTGAAACTATGAAACATTCACCAATTTTTTATGATACCAATCTGTGTGTGTGTATGTGTGTATACACACACACACACACACACACATATATATATATCACATATATATTTTAAATAAATAAAAAAGTATCATAAGTATCATCTCCTAATGTATCTATGAGAAAAAAATTCAAGAAAAAAAATGTTTTCAATACAAATGATAACTTCTTCTAAATAACAAGTAGGTAACAGAAAAAGTATAAATTACCTATAAATGTATTTGACATCATTAACACTAAAAAAAAAAGGCAAATTGAAACAACACAAAGTATTTTAAAAACGTCACAACGTCACACAATATTTTTAATTTTTAATCCATAATCTTGGCAAAGATGAAAAATGTGATAATATCTAGTTTAGAATAAGTATAGAGAAACAGATCTTTTTTTTTTTTTTTTTTTTTTTTTTTTGTAGTTTTTTGAGACAGGGTCTCACTTTGTAGTTCAGGCTGGCCCTGAGCTCACCCTCAAATACACATCACAGCAATCCTCCTGCCTCTGCCTCCCAAGTGCTGGGATTACAGGCGTGAGCCATCACGCCCGGCACTGTGGCATGTGGTACTGTTTGCTGCTGGGCGTGAGTCTCCACACCGAGTATTGTATGTGGTTAACTGGGGATTGAACCTGGGTCCTTGAGCTTGCATGACAGGTGCCAGAACCACAGAGCTAAATCCCCGCCCCCAGAGAAACAGATCTTTTAAACAAGGTCCTTGGGATTTGGAATAGTATTGCGGCACAGCAATTTAATAATTTTGTGACATTTTACACTAACAAATCACTTTTGATCAGCAAATATGTTACTAAGAATTCATTCTATAAGTTTATTCGTATCAACACATAAAGATACCTGAAAACAGTTCACTACTAAATTATTTATAAGAGCAAATAATTTAAGATAACTTTTATGTCTGTGTTAGTTACTTTTCTCTGGTTGCAGAGACAAAATATTTTGCACTCAAAGTGAAAGAGGAAAAGACTTATTTAGCTCCCCTTTTGCAGAAATTTCAGTCCATAATCAGCCCACTCCCAGGCAGAAAAGCACATGACAGAGACACCACAGAGGAGAAACTGTTCGTGGAACCCACAAAGTATTAAAAGCAGCAGGTGAAAAGCAGTCATAAGTGAATCTGTGCCCCTTTTATTTTATCCAGACTATTGGGATTAGGGTAGTCCCAAACAAATCACTGTACTGATTTAACAATCACAATCTCCCTGTATCACAAACTATAGATTCAGATACCTCTGGAAAAGCCTATGACCACATAAGACTTTTAGAGGGGCATCTAGAAACAAACCATAATATCCCACACTTAAGCTGCAAAAGATTCATATACATTCCTTTATTCAGAAGACATTAAATTCATCTCTGAAAATTGCCCAAATCCTGACAGTTACTTAATATTACTGAGAAGTATAAGCCCAAAGTCTCCTATGTAATTTAAAATGAATTCTTAACTGCAGGTCCCTGTATGAAGGATAAGAAAGTTAGACACTTTCAACATTATAAGCAAGATAGATATTTACATTCCAAATATTACAAACAGGAAGATAGCAAGGGATGTGGACAAAGCAGACCAAAAAGGAAGCAATTTACACTCCCAGCACCCCCACGATCTGTGGCTAGTTAAGAAGTCCAAAGGGCAACTCACATGGCTTCTTTCTTGACTTTGCTTTGCTTCCTCCTTTTAGTTTTCCTGAGACAATCCACATTTCTGGCTTCTCCAATCTTTTGGGGTCTCCATTACCCCTTTGTCTTCACATTCACAACTTCACACTTCCCCCTCAGGGGCAGTTGGCCTTTCAAGCCTTCTTCTGAAATGTGGGTATATGTTTTTCTGACCTCACAACTCTTACATTCTGCATGCACCTAAACCCAGCACCGTGTGGATGGTGCCAAGGTCTACCAACAGCTGGAGCTGTAACCAGGCTTCCTTCTCCCTTGATTGTATGGGTCCAGGACCTAAGCATCAAGTCACAGAGAATAACTGACCTAGGCCATTATCATTCTGAACTATGGTGTCCTGGGGCTCTCTTCCAAAGTAAATTCTTTTCTGTTTGCAATTTTGAGGCTGAAAAGAGTGGAGTCCTGCTGCTTCAGGTGATGCCTTGAAGCTATCTTTTCTGTTCTCCTGCTCCTTCTCGGCAATCAGGATCTCTGCTCTATTTTCTAAATTCAAATTTTTATTGGTACATTATATATACACAACACAATGACTTTCAGCATTGAGAATTTGTACCAGTACATGATATGACATGATGTGATTCTCATTTTTTCTCATTCCTCTACCCACCCCACAACCTCCTGCCCCATAAACATAGGCTTTTCCTTTTTGATTACTATCATATTATTTTTCCACTCTTTACTTACCTCTATATCCCATGTCCTTTTAAATATCTCCTATTTCACTATATCTACTATTATATACTAGAACTCATTTACATCTTCATTTTGTCACACCAGAGAAAAGATATGATATTTACACATTTGTGCCCTATTTATTTCACTTATGAGGCTGTCCTGAAGGTACATCCATTTGAGTATGAATGCTTCAGTTTTGTCATTTTTATGGCAGAGTAATATTCAATTCTATAAAAGAACCACATCTTTATCCAGTCACCCATTGAAAGACTTTATGCAGTCCTCTACTTTACTGCAGCTTCCTTTCTAGCTAAACTCACTGTTTTAAATCATTCCATTGTGCTCTTTGCTCTTAATTCTCAACATAAATCTGGCTAATAGTCCCCAAAAGTAGCCATGGTGTGGACTCAACACTAAAAATTTCCTCTGCTATATTAACTAGTCCTCAACCCTCATCTCAGTCTCAGTCAGTGTCTGCACAGGAGCAAAGTGTAGACAAACTTTCTGCCAGTCTTGTTTTGTAATTCAGGCTGTCCCTGAGCTTACTACGCAGCCCAGGCAAGCCTCAAACTCATAGTGGTCCTTCTGCCTCTGTCTCCCACGTGCTGGGATAAGAGGTGTGAGCCAACACACCTGACACTGTGGTGGGTGGTAATGATTGCTGTGGGCATGAGTCATCATGCCCAGCATTGTAGTATATGGTTACTCTGGACTGAATTCAGGACCTTGTGCTCGAAAGACAGGCACTGGAACCACTGAGCTAAATCCCTGGTGCTCCAGCATTACTTTTTCAGCCAGTATCTCTGAATCTTTCTGACCTCTTTCCCTTCCCACAAACTAATTTCAAAGGCTCTTGAGCCACTTGGCCAAGTAATGTCACAGTCATCACACCAGTGCTAAATTTCTACCTTCATACTTTTTTCATTGCTGAAACAAAATACCTCACATTCACAAGTTAAGGGAGGAAAAATTTCTTTGGCTTATACAGTTCCTACAAGTTTCAATCCCTAATTGGCTGAATCCAGTGCAGAGTGGCATACGGCTGAGCGACATCATAGAGGAGAAATGGTTCATGATCTCCACATGGAATCAAAAACACTAAAGGAAACTTAACAATGTCTTTCTGCCCCTTTTATCTTATCCAGACTACAGGGACTAGGGCAACCCCAAACTTGTTTATTCATCACAAAAACTTTCTCAAGGATCACACACTATGGATTCAGCCACCTGTGAAAAAGCTTATGACCACATGAGGCTTTAGGCGGACATTCAGATGCAAACCATAACTGCTTATCTGTAGAATTCTGATTAAATAAATGATGTAATATAATACAATACCAATGTTAATAGAAAGAGGAAGATTTATATTAAAAGAATACAGCATCTTTAATATGCATTTATTAGCATAGAATATATGCACAAAAAGAACTATTTTGTAACAATATACAAAAAGCTTTTAAGAATATTACTCTGGTAAATACAAAGAGACAGTAAAAGTTGGAACTGGAAAAGTTAATCTTTCATTTTATACTTTTCTGTAAGATTTTTTATTTCTGACACAAACTATATCAATAATAAGTGTTTTCAATGTACAAATTTGCTCTTATACAATTTACCTATGTTTACAATAATCTTCCCCCAAAGAGTAGATATTTCCTGAGTGACTGCTTAGATTGATCAAGGTTGAATTTCAGAGAAAGAAGGAAGAATATTGGGCTGTTGCTGGCACATTGCCTGTTCTGCTATTTATTCTGTTTGTCCCTGCTACTGTCATTGTTTTCTACATCACTGTAAATACGAAGTGTATCCCCCTATGTCAGTGCTGGAACAAACCTCTTAAAATTATGGGGTAGAGACTCCTATCTCCATATTAGTATCCGTTCTTTGGCTTTCTATTATTCATAATTCAAATCACAAAGAAGTGACCCTGGAGGGAGCTTGGGGGATGGTATTCATCGATCATGGACAGAAACTCAGCCTACATTTTTATTCAAAAAATCATATGGCAACTGAGAGACACAAGAACCAAAAGGAGCCCAGGAATTGATAAAGGGCAGCAAGTACTAATACAAGAAAACGATACAGAGAAAGTGATCCAAATAGACAAAGATAATCTAAATAAGGGAAATACTATGACTTTCAACCTACTAGATATTCAAAACATGTGTCTGTGTTGTCTAAAATAGAGGAATGAATTATAGGAACAGCAGACCTGAAGGGTAGGAAAAATTCATTGAGAGAAAGATAGTTTCTGTCTAAGAAGTACAGAAGGGGGATTAGAGAGTAGGTTACCAGTGGCCCATTTCCCAGGTGGGGGTTGTGAAGCAAAGCCATGAAGTAAGGTGGGTGCAAAAGTGAGTCAACTAATCAACAAATAAGATTACAAATACAGCCACCCAGGTAATAGTAACTAAGTGATAATCAAATGGGAACACAAGTCACTTATGATTTCTGGATGGAAAATGGGCTAGGGAGACTTATGTCTATTTACAATCAACCATTTCTAGAGGAAATAGGTAAATGTCATACCTTTATTCTTTTTTATATTTCTGAACTTCAGTGAATGTATCTTGATTGTCTTTCATACTGACTCCTAGGCCTGGCCCTGTCTAACTGCCTGAAAGATATCTAGTTAATTCACCTACCTATAATAGAACTATCAAGTGGGTGAGATTTAATTGTGTATAGCCAGCTACTAAAATCATCTACACAACTGGAAGTTGCTGTTGATTGATTTCTCATCAGACTTAAGCAAGAGTAGTGACTCGGACAATCAGAGTGACTCATCTTTTGCTCCTTCTCATTCCCACAAGGTAATTCATCTCACTCGTACCTTATTGCCTTCATTTCTCTCATAGCTGTCATGGACCTTGCCACAGCGCAACTTCTGGATATCTTTTCAGCTTTTGCTTCAGCCTGTTCTGGTACTGAAAATTGCTGTTTTCCTATAAGTTTTATGAGGTGAAGGGTCATTTGCCTTGTTTACATTTGTTGCTTCCCAACTACCACTTGAACCATATTCAAACATCTTGTGAGTCAGACCTGTTATTACTTTTCTTTATTGTATAACATACTGCAAAAAACCATGTACTTTGGATTGGAGTAAATTGCTATAATAATCAGATATATCAACAGAAGTAGTACCTCTAGCAATGTTGTGAAAGAATTAGTGTAGTCATCATGTATAATAGATCAAATCATGACCAAGCAGTGTGTAAGGGCAGAACTGACTGCATGCAACTGAGCTGAAGTCTGAAATGTAATAGAACAAAACAAAACAAAAACACTGGTGCTCTCGGAGAGGAAGCCAGTGCTAAGGAACTGATAACTGCTTGTCCTTAAATACCCGAGTTAATAAGAGGTCTGACTGTTTAATTAGGCATCTGGCTATTATCTTGACATACTGCAGAAGACCACAAAGTTTTTGTTTAACTAAATATATTTACTACATTCAAAATTAAAACTGAAATAATTTTAAGATATTTATTTGTTTTTTTAAAATAAAAATAGAAAAATGAAAACATTTTCATCTTGACTTACATTCCTAGTGCTTTGCTTTTCTTTTTGTAATTTTGAGACCAGATATCACTAAGTTGCTAAATTGCCTAAACTGGGCACAAATTTAACATTTTCCTGCTCCATGGAATGTACTTTTTGCAAATCTCTTTTAATATGTGACTTATCGGAAGACAGCTGAAGTCATATCTCTGTTTCTATATTTAAAATATCCAAATATGTTATTTTGGCCAAAATAAACCAAAAATTTTACCTCATGCATACTTTTGACAGGAAATGTATTAACAATCAATTCAGATTATTATGTTTTTTCTCTTCCAAAAATTGATGAATAGTTCAGTGCATTATTATTATTATTATTATTATTATTATTATTATTATTATTATTTTTCAGTCCTAGGAAGCAAACTCAGAGTTTCATCCATGCTAGGCCCATGCTCTACTATATGCCCAGCCTGACCAATGGAATTTTTAAAGCATAGTTGTAATGTGAAACTTAGAATGAAATCAATATGGCCTTTGTACTCTGCTACATTAAAATCTGTAGATCTCCGTATGTTTTCATTGTGGTGTGTTGTAACATTATCCACTGGCCACTTAGAGACTGTTTATCCTGTTGTTATGTATATATCCCGAACGTTGATATATTTCATTACACAATACAAAATATCAGATTTGCAAATATAATCATCTATCTCAGAAAATCTTTAAATATCGGAAAACTCTCCAGTTAATAGTGGTAGAAAAATATTCTAATTTTACTTTAGAGCCTAAATTTTATAATTGGCAACATGCATTTTCAGTTTTCTTTGAAATGGCAGATGCATTTCCTTCATATTCAAGGAACTGTCTGTCACACGTCCAAATCTGGAACAGTGCAATTCATTCTTTCAAGCAAAAATGGCTTTCTATGAAAAAAAGTTATTTAGCACCTAAAGTAATCACACATGCTTTTTCTTCAGAAAATTATCATATGTTGTTATGAAATAGTAGTTTATTCATTATAATTATTAAGTATTTGATATCCACTTATATATTCAAGTACATACTTTCCCCCAAATAGCTCCTTCATAGTTCAATTACTAGTCACTATGAATAGTTTTACAAGATTTCTCACCATAATTCTACTTTTTCAGCAATTATAAACTTGTCCAGTGGAAATGAGCATATCATTCACCACCAAAAGCCACCATTGAAGTGTACATGCCTGCAGTCTTTTGGGCATGCTATTTTCTCTTTCTTGAAAGACAAAACCAACCAGTCATTCAGATCCTGTGTACTCACTTTTCTGTCCCTACAACAAATACCTGGGGAAAATAACTTATAAAGAAAAGAGGTTTATTTGGGCTAACAGTTTTCGAAATTTCAGTCCCTGATCACCTACCCCCATTGTTTAGGACCTGTGTATAGGCAGAATTGATAGAGGTGAAGAGATGAAGAAGGGTTGAGGTCCCAGAGTCCTCGTTTGGGGTGCACACACCCAGTGACACAGTGAACTCCCACCAAGCCCCACTTCTGCAACAGTCCAGCACTTCCGATGGACAGTAGGTGAGAGGACCTCTCTGAGGCCACACCCACAGCACCTGGGCCTTTAGAGAACGTTCAAGTTCCCAGATGTGAGAAGCCCTAACTCTAGTTTTGTTTTCCTCTATGTCTTTTGTTCTTCCCCCTCAGCAAGGTAGATTATGCTTCCAACTGTTCCTGTGTCACTTATGTACACACAGGGTGGGGGTGGGGGAACGCTTATCACAAGAATCTCAGCAAACTCTCTCCATCAGTGCTAAATGTGTCATTTCCAACTTTCAGTCTGAACACTTGATACATTGTGTGGGATAGAGTAGATGTTGGCCTCTGGACTAATGCTGCACAAATTCTAGCATAAATGCAAGGAAATAATAAAGCAGTGTGGAAAAATAATGAAAATACTTTGAAATCTTCAAAGGTGTCCAGTAAAGAAAGAGGCGCATTCATAAAGGACCAATCTGGCTCCTTGTGAATGGAGAACTTAGTCCAGGATAAGCCCCATTGAACTCGCAGGGAGCTTATTAAAAATACAACCTCTCAGGCCCACTCTCAAAATCTATATTTTAACAAAATCCCCAAGAGAAATGGATTTAAGTCAATATTGAGAAGCACTGTTTAACATATTTAAAACTTTCATTTCTTCCTTAAACACTGTCTTAATAACAGTGTGTAGTGAATCTAAATTTCTGCCATTCGGTGGCAAAGAGATTTCTAGAAAGGAAAAAAAAAATCCTCAATTCATTCCCCTGCTCTTAAAAGAAAAGATAAGAAAGATCAGGGGTGGGGAAAGGTCCTCAGAAGGATGTAGAAGAATAAAAGGAACAGGGGGAAAATATTTGTAGCATCGGTTCATTTTTGGTTGTTATTGGCCAGTTTTGATATCACTGGCACAAAGAACACAACACATACAAGTTGAAGAAGGCTAAGTTAAACTGGCTTATAATGCTAGTGTGTTTAGCCTGAAGTTGGGTGGCTCCAAGCCGGAAATGGTATGGAGAAAATGACATGCTGAAAGAGCCTACCAGAGACAGCTTCACGTGCCATGACAGCTAGGAAACAGAGGGACAGAAAGATTCAGGGACAAGAACACACCCTTCCATGTCACAGCCCAGTGACCCACTGCTTTCTGCTAGGACCCACCTTCTCACAGCACCTCATAGCTGTGAATGCATCAGTGGAATCTACCGATGAATACAGCAACCAAAGATGTAATCACATCCCCAAAGCCCCTGTATGAACACATAAGATTTTGGGAGACACTGTTTTTATTAACACCATTGAATATCAGATGACAACAACAAAAAATTGTCCTACAGCTGTGTGCTCTTCAAAATATACTTAATTTGTTAAATCTGAGTTGCTTTACTCAAATTCAGGCTGTTAGAAATAGTATTAATTAAAACACTAAATCTTAGTGATAAAATCATGCAAGTTCAGAAAACACTTTAAAATCTCTTATATTTAAAAAGTGGGCTGATGAACTATTCATTTTCTATAAATATTTTATATCACCTCACCTATGTATGATGTTATTTAGAAACTCGAGGCTTTTCTTGTTTTTTTTTAA
>PVIR01025333.1:0-24970 GCA_004026965.1 Petromus typicus | reverse complement strand
ATGGTTTAAGGAGACACCTTTGAGTGTCAAGGTCACAAGGGTGAGGTGTAGCAATCTTAATTGTCAAGTTGATTAATTTGAAAGATTAACAAATCACATTACTGGATGTGTGCTGGATATCAGGGATATGAGCTTGGGGAATATATTTATTATCTGGTCCCTTACTTTCCAGCACTCTGTTTTGTTCTCTCCTTCCAAGCCACCAGGAAGTAAGCAGTTTTGCTCTATCATGACCTTATGTCATGGTGTTCCTGCCTTGAAGCCAGCTGAAAATTGAGTGAAACTCTAAAATAGTTAGTCCAAACAAGCTTCTCCTCCCTTAAATTTTAAATGTCATGTATTTTGTCTCCATCCACCAAAATAAAAGGAAGTGACCAATACAATATAGTACGCCTATTAACATGTGTAATTTTTACATCTTCAAGAATCAATTTAAAATGTTTTTAAAACACTAAAAAAATTAAAAAGAGTAAGAGTAGGAAGACAAAGTAAAACACCATGTAGCTGTTTACATTGCTAACATCTTTTTAAAATAAAAAGTTTGAAATGCAGACATTTTTGACCAGATTGCGAGTAGAATGGAGTTCCTCTTTAAAAAGTATTAGAGGTTTCCTTAAATGTATCTTTATTTAATATTTATTAAAACTTATTTTGAAATGAGTTCTTTAAAACTAGAATATTGTTCTAGAGAAATGCTACTGGCTTAAACATTTTTTATACATGATGCGATTTTTGGTAGTGGCTCATAGTAATATGAAACTAGATACTCAGGTTTAGTGCTTGTGTCTGTTTGTATTTTTCAAGCCATGACTAGCTAGTAAGGTAACCTTTGTTGTTATTAATTTTTGTTGCTATGTATGTGGGAAGTGTGTGTTCCTTGGAATAACTATATACATAAGGCATTTTAAAAAGAAACCTACTAAATTTTATAGCTAACTTTTATGACTTTATAACATGTGACTGCTATGTGACAAAGTTTTGGGGTCCTAAATGAAAATTTCATTTATGCATTTTGAAAGCAAATCTTTGTGTAGTGCTTTTCACTACTGACTCAGTGTAATCTTGTTTATCTAATTTGTTCATGTTTCTATCATTCATTCTATTTTCTCCTTACTCATTCATTCAAATACAGGACTGGTAATTAAGACTAAAGATTTGGAGTTTGAGATATTTTGCTTTGCAGAACAATCCTGAATTTCTGAAAGTACTGGTTAACAGTTTTAATATGTGTTTCAAATTGAGTTCCTCACTTATTTTCAATGTATCTTTTTTTTTCTGAAGAAATTTATAAGATCAGAATCACAAAGCTGATTTGCATGTCATGGGAGGCGAGTTGTTACCCCTTAGTCTCCATCCACTTCTTTGGCCAGATATTGAGATTTTGAAAGATTTTCAACTTGTATTTTAAAGCTTGTAATAAGACACATAAAATTTTAAAATTACTTTTAGGGAAAACAAAACAAGTAAAAGAAATTATGAATAAACATTGTAATCTGTAGGTGGGTAATAAATAGATACATTTAAAAAACTTATCTCCTCCTCCTCCTCTTCCTCAGAGTTTAGATCTCTTTCTGGGGCTGTTATTGCTCCCTCAGGAACGTTTGGAAATGTGTGGAGGAGGATTTTTATTGTCCTTACTGGAGACAGCCACAGGCTTTTAGTAAGTTTAAGTCAGAGATGCCAGGTGGCAACATTCCCATGAGACATTATGACTTCATGAAGAAATATCATTCAAAATGCAAGCAGAACCTCTATTCAGGACTGATGGTGGTCCTATCCTTAAAAAGTATGCCACATGGATGATATTACAAAAATAAAATAATTATAAAACAAAAATATTCTGCCTTAAATTTTACCTAAAACCTACTGTAAGGAATTGATGATTTAAATTCTCAATATATGTGCCAGGGGATTTTTTTGTTTTATATGGTACTGCACTAAAAAATCTTGTTATAAGAAAATAATGCTATAGTACAAAATAAAATATTTCTTATATTTTAGAGGGCTCTAAATTGGACAACTGCAGAGTTTTAATGACATTTAAACTTGACTTTATAAAGTCAAAATAAAAATCAAAATTAACTCTTGATTAAGCTATGTATTTAGTTCATGTGAGTCAGTTAAATATGTTACCCTTTGTTTTCTTCATTATGAAAAGCAAAGGCTAGATTCAGATTTTTTAAAATCAACCACTTAATGACTTCTAAATTGAATAATAACTTTTTCTTAAGTTTGTTAGAGTAAAATTCCCTCAAGGTAAAACCAGTTTATTGGGCTCTTTTAAAAGAGGCTTTTAAAATATAATTTCTTATCTGTTATAGTGACCCAACATCTTGTTCTTCCATACTGAATTTAAAGTCCATGACTATTTGGTTGATTTCACCATACATCTACAGATATATCTACTTACATGCAACATCTCTAGCTGAAGACTTATTTAATACAGATTCCTTTAGAGTTTATATTTTGTGCCTTGGTTGTTATAGGAACAGCAATAGATCATTTAAATGACTACTTCCCAACGTTCAGCATTTACAAAATCTGTCCTCTATTTGAGGTTTTCCCTGAGATAGCCTGTAACCTTCCTTTTTCCATTTGAAAGTGGTTTTCTCATGTTTCATATTCACATTCAACAAAACAAGAAATTACTGCAGTACAGAGATCTAAGAGGGAAAAATATTTTGAATGAGAAAATTTTTCTTCTCTATTCCGTGTAGGGTAAAGTGTATAGAATATTTTTCACATGCCTCTTTTGGGACTTTAGGCTTTTTTGACAAAAGAATAATGATTTTTAAAATGTGTATTACCTGCATGTAATCATAATACTTTACTAATACCTTTAAATCAAGATTCAAATGCTATGTTCAAAAGGAAAAGGAGAAAGAGGAGTTAGCATTAAAAATTTGATGGTTTAAAAAAAAGGAAACAAACCTTATGTATATAGAGGGTGGGGGTTGTAAGGAGGGCAAGGTAATGGGAAAAAATGAAAATAAAGATGTGTCGTGTCCTGATACAAATTCTCAATGTTGAATGTGATCATAATGTACATATAAAATGTATCAATACAATGAATCTTTAAAAAAACCTATGTTATTAAACAGTAATGAAGAGAATTAAAAGAGGTTTTGAATTTCTCTTGCAAAATCCATCCATTATGTTTTTCTTCATTTTTTAAAAGTCATGATAAATAAATTTTATAATTTAGTGGAAGAATAGTGCTGTATAGAAAAAAATTAGGATTAGAGGTCCTATTTGTCCCTGCTATTTCTCTACTGGGTATATTCATGAAATATTAAAAGCATCATAGCGCAGCAACATGTTTATAGCAGCTTAGTTTGTAATAACAAAATTTTGGAAACAACCCAAATACTCACATCCTGGAGACCAGATAAAGAAGATGTGTGTGTGTTTTTAAAACATGGAGTCTTAGTCATGAAGAAGGATAAATTAGAGACATTTATAGATAAATGGATACACCTACAGGCCATACTTATAAGTGAAATAAATTGGACAATAATGTGTAGACACCATAACGTTTCTCTACTGTGAGAAACTGAAGGTGTAAATGAGGTTCAGAATGTGTGACAGGTATCGTGGAATATGAAGAAAACATTCAAAGGAAAAAGGGAACTAGGGAAGGGAAAGAAGAAAATGAAGGAAAGAAAAAATTAATGGTAAAAAGGAAAAAATCAGAAATAAAGCTCATGTATATGAGGAAGGGAAGTTAAGGGAGGGCAGGACAATAAGAAAAATAAGAAGCTATATCATGTTAAAAAAAAGCTATGTTATGTACAGGTACAAATTCTCAGTGATGAATGTGATCATAATATATTCCTAAATGAACCAATAAACTCAATTTATTAGGAAAATAAGGCTTTTAGAGTTAGAATGTCAGGACTAGGAGAAGGACACCTCAGGGTCTCTGGGCTCTTCTGTAAACTCTTGGATAGATCAAGCCTACACCAGCGAATCACTCAAGTCTCACAAGCAGATACCTGCAATTGTGGAAGACAGATTGTTTTCTCAAAAAAATAAAACCCAATATATGTATCTCGAGGTCCAAGGACTTAGCTCAGTGGTTCCAGCGTCTGCCTGGCAAGTGCAAGGTCCCAAGTTTCCAGATTGGTATAATGTTAAAAAAAAGTTGATGTAATTCTCCAGGGTAATGGAATGAATAAGAAAATATATATTTTTTATACAATTGATAGTGTTTAATTTTTTAGAAAAGTCTTGTGCAAAGAAGCTTTAAAATTGAATTTATAACTAAAATCACATTCAGGAAAAAAAATCTCAAGACCCAGATGAAGATACTGGAGGATTTTACTTATTTTTTAAAGAATAAATTTTGCTAATTTTCCATGAACTCTCCCAGAAAAGTAGAAGAAAAGACTCTTTCCAATTCATTTTATGAGATCAATGTATTTGCAAGAAGAAAAGACATAAAATAAAATCACAGATACTAGTGAAAACACTTACAAAAACACATTTTGTAGTCCAGAATTGAGTACTGATATATTTGTCCATTCACTTATTCAACAAGCAAAAATACGTTTTATGCCAAATATGGATCTCAAGCTTGGGTATGTCATGATGCGATCATTTCTTTCACAAAACTTAGACTAATAGGAAGATAGACAATAATATGATCAAACAGTTAAAAGCATAGAGGTAGTGGAGTCCTGTGTGTAAGAGGACAAGTTCGATACCAAGATAAGCTGAATCTGACATATTTAGATATGCTGAATCAGATATGCTGAATGTGTCAGATATGCTGACACAATCAGATATGCAATCACTGGTGTTGTGGTGTGGATTTACCTTAAAAACCCAACTTCTGTGAGTTATTTTTGCCTTCCTGACTCTGTTTTAGTGACTACAGAAAAAAATGATTAACGTTTTAAAAAATTTTTTTAGTCTTTATTGGTACATTACATATACAAATCATGATTGCAATCCATAATGGGGATTTGTATAAGTATAAGACACAACTTAATTCTGATTTTTCCCATATCCCTACCCACCTTACCACCCCCCCATATACATAAAATTTGTTTCCTTTTTTTTGTTACAATTTCAACATTTTCCCCCTTCTTCCTATTTTACATTGAGCATTTTCTATTTCACAATATGTAACATACAATGCTAGGACTCATTTACATCTTTATTTTCTCATACCAGAGAAAAGATGCCATATGTACCTATCTGTGACCTATTTATTTCACTTATGAGGATATCCTGAAGGTATGTCCATTTAAGTAGAAATGCTTCAAACTTATCATTTTTTATGGCAGAGTAATACTCCATTGTGTAGAAGAAACACAGCTTTTTTATCCAGTCTCCAGTGGATGGACATTTGGGTTGTTTCCAAGATGTAGAAATCACAAATTGGGCTGCTATAAACATGGGTGCACTTATATCACTGTGATATGAGTCTTTTAATTCTTGTGTATATATACCTAGCAGGGCAATGGCTGGGTCAAATGGGACCTCCAATCCAACCTTTTTTTTTTTTTGAGACAGGGTCTCGCTTTGTGGTTCAGGCTGGCCCTGAGCTCAGCCTCAAACTCACATCACAGCAATCCTCCTGCCTCTGCCTCCCGAGTGCTGGGATCACAGGCGTGAGTCACCACGCCCGGCACTGTGGTATGTGGTACTGGTTGCTGCTCGGTGTGGGTCTCCACACCCAGTATTGTTATGTGGTTACTGGGGAATCGAACCCGGGCCCTTGCGCTTGCAAGACAGGCGCCGGAACCACTGAGCTAACTCCCTGGCCCCAACCCTAGCTTTTTGAGGAATCTCCAAACTGATCTCCACAGGGGTGGTACGAGTCTACAGTCCCACCAACAGTGGAGAAGAGTTCCTTCTGCACAGCCTCGCCAACATTTGCCGTTGGCTGATTCTGAAATGGCAGCCATTCTATGTGGAGTGAGGTGAAATCTCAATGCTGTTTTCATCTGCATCTCTCGAATGACTAATGGCGTTGAGCATTTCTTCATATGCTTCTTAGCTGCTCTTACTTCTTCCTCTGAAAAATATCTGTTCATTTCAGACGCTCATTTTCAAATTGGGCATTAAATTTGGGTGGGCTGATTTTTTTTAGCTCTTTATGTATTCTAGATAGTAGCCCTTTCTCTGAGGAACAACTGGTAAAGATTGTTTCCCACATTGTTGGTTGCCTATTTGCACTGTTGGTGGTTTCCTTTGCTGTGCAGAAGCTTTTTAAAAGAATGAGGTCCCATTTGTTGATTTTCTCAGCTGATTCCTGTGCTATAGAAATTTTGTTCATGAAGTCTTTCCCTAAGCCAATATCATCGAGAGTTTTACCTAACCTGTTTTGCAGAAGGTTTAGAGTGTCTGTTTTAATATTTAGGTCTCTTATTCACTTTGATTTTAGCTTGGTACATGGTGAAAGAGTTAGATCTAGTTTTAGTCTTTGGCAAGTTAAAGCCCAGTTTTTCCAGCATCATTTGTTAAAGAGGCTATCTTTCCTCCATTGAGGAGTTTTTGCTCCTTTGTCAAAGATGAAGTGGTTCAGTGTATCTAGAGTAGTTTGTGGATCTTCTAGTTTACTCCATTGATCCTCGGGTCTGTTACTTTGCCAGTACCATGCAGTTTTTATCACAGTGGCTTTATAGTATAGTTTTAGGTTTGGAGTTGTGATACCCCACCATGTCCCTGTTGCTTAGAATTGCTTTGGCTATTCTAGGTCTTTTGTGGTTCCAGATGAAAGTTTGAATGTTTTTCTCTATATCTGTGAAATATGCTATTGGGATTTCAATCGGGATTGTGTTGAATGTGTAGAGTAGTTTTGGGAGTATAGCCATTTTGACAACATTGGTTCTTCCTACCCAGGAGCAAGGTATGTCTTTCCATTTTTTGATATCATCTTCTATCTCCTTTTTCAGAGTGCTATAGTTTTCAGAGTAGAGGTCTTTAACCTCCTTTGTTAGATTGATTCCTAGGTATTTTATTTTTGGGGGTGCTATTTTCTTTTTTTTTTTTTTGAGACAGGGTGTTGCTTTGTAGTTCAGGTTGGCCCTGAGCTCAGCCTCAAACTCACAGTACAGCAATCCTCCTGCCTCTGCCTTCTGAGTGCTGGGATTACAGGCATGAGCCACCATGCCTGGCACTGTGGTATGTGGTTCTGATTACTTATGGGCATGAGTCTCCATGCCCTGCCTTGTTTTATGTGGTTACGCATATCGAACCCGGGTTCTTGCACTTGCAAGACAGGTGCTGGAAACCACTGAGCTAAATCCCTGGCCCCATATTTAACTTTTTAATTAATATTGTTCAAAGCAAGTCTTCAGTCAAATCTAAATATTAATTCTCTGTTGGGGAAGCTTTTACTATTACAAGGTTTCTGTTCTGTTCTTTCCATGGCTTCTTCTGTTTTATCAGTTTTCTCAGCAAAGCCTTATCACTCTATCCAGTCACAAAGAGTTTATAGGTATGAGAAATTATGATGGTACTGTTAATGAAGCTGTCCAAGACCCATCTCCTCTTGGCAACACCACTACATTCTTGTTCCCAGCTATGTTGTTTATGATTTCGTTATGAATCCAGGGTTTTACTATAAGACCCATAATATCCTTAGTCTAGATCCAGGAAATAAAAATTCAAAGTCCAGGGTTTTTGGATTCCTTCAGGTTATGTAAATATGATTTGCTGCCTTTCAGAAGCTCAACTCTTAAGGGAGAGAATGAGGCCAGCATCCAGTAGTGTGCTTGGGCCAGCTCATGCCAGCTCATGCAAGTTGACTATTAAGTTTTTAGCAGTTTCTTCCTTGTTAAACACAGACATTATTTTCAGGTAAAGTATATAAACTTATATTTAAATAAGCTACATGAAAACAAAGATAAGAAATACTCTTATTTTAACTAATAATTTTAATACATTTTTACTAATTTTTAATGGCATTTTACTAATTCAATGGACTTTACAAAAATCTATGTCTTTCAGGCTCTTTATGTTTTTTTTTTTTTTCATCTTTCCAATTCTTCATTCAATGACAACAAATTGATAGCTTGGAATTACTCAGATTGGGAGCATCTGCCCCATGGAAAGGAGCAGGTGTGGAAGTTAGTACACATGTACAGCACAGCTCACGTCTCATCTCTTGACTATTCCTTTTTCTCCTTTCTTCCTCTTCCTTCTCATCATCTAATAACTTTATTTATTCTGCTTGATGTGTGCAAAAATCTGTTTTGTACTTTTTTTCTTCAAGACCAAAAGAGTCAATACTGAGGTTTGTTATTTTTTATAAGACAGTAGAGATCCTGGACTTTCACATCTATTTTCTTCATTTATGAAATACTTTATTTCCATACCTCATCTTTATGGTATGAAAGATAAATTTTAGCCCTTTGGTTCAAATGCTTCCCACTTTCAAATTAACAGTGTTCCATTAGTGAGGATTTATTATAGCAACAAGTAGAAGTAAATGCTTATCTTGTGTTCTGAATAATTCACAATTCACAAATGTGCCTCCATATTTTACCACCTTGGCATGTATGGTTCCTCATAACTTTCTTAGTTCCCCGTGGTAACAAAGCTGATTTGACTCAATTAGTAATAGTGAAAGTGAGTAACTATGTTCCCTGGGCATCTTTAACAGCTGAAATTACCTTAGTACAGCAATATCAAGGCAGAGGATTCTCTATTTTTCTGTTTCCACAAATGGTACAAACAATGTTGGTGATTGCTTCATTAGTCACTAATAATCCACGTAAAATTGAAGAAACCACAGACTAATGAATGTTTCAGTTTTTCCAGCTCCCACTCTTCCTCCTACTCCTATTAAGATATAGACTAAATCTCTGTTTTTCACTCTATTGACTTAATGGCCAGTTTGTCAATAGAATATAAAAGAATAAGCATGTGGAAAAATTCATTTATTACCAAATTGTCTGACCGAATTATTCTAATTGTGTAACTTTATCCAACCAAAAGAAACAGAATTGCAAAGTTTTCCTCATTGGAAATGCTAGGAAATTTTCCCCTAATAATTGGGAGAGTAGAATTTCTGTAAGGCAAGAAATCTAGTTAAGGAACTATTAATATTTATATTTTGCAATTACATAGTACTTTTTAACTTTCTTTCTTAAAAATATAGTACGAGATTCACCTGGAAGGGAAAAATGATCCCTCCGTGAAAGTAATCTGCAGGTCACACTGCATAACTAGTTCTTCCTGCAAAACTCTTGACTTTCATAGTTAAGCAAATCCTTTCCACCAAGGTATTATAAATAGCAACACTTGAAGGTCTTAATTTTAATCTCGAGAATTTATGGAAAGCAGGAATATTTAAGGAAATTATTGAAGCCATCTTTGACACCAATAATGCTGTTGTGCTCAAAAGAAAGTAAGAAAATTATTTAATAAAAGAACTAAATATACTAGAACTGTATGCAGAAATGAGGTTTGCTAGCAGTGACTCAGCATAGCTAGGAGAAACGTTCTGGTTATCTGCCATTTGTCTTTCGGTGCTCTCCTTTCTAAGCTGGGATAGCTCTTTTTCTTTCCCAGTATTTATTAATAATTGAAACTAATTTCCCTCATGCATTTAATTAGATGGCAGTATTTCTTATCTGTTTCCTGATGTGTTTGTATTCTTTAAAAATGCTCTAAAAATCTAGCTGTCTGCTTTGTGCAAATGAACCACCTGCATCATAGGTTAGCTTTATACTGTTGTTATTTTTTACTCAGCTTTCCTTTGGATAGTCCTTCCTTTGACATTATATAAATAGTTTATGTGTGAAAAGTGGTATGGAGGGAAAAAGCTATGTCCTTCGTAGAAATTCAAGGGGAACAACATAGAGCCCAATTATGCATTTTGTGGACCATCCGTGGAACAGTGACAACAGTTGCACCCCGCTCAACCACTTCAGGTCTGATAAACTTTATACCACAAGCCCCTTAAGGATCTGGGGTCTTATTTACTTTTGAAAATGATCAGAAAGACCGGTTAATACAGTCGTTATTTCTCCAGTTAACAACTGAAGAAAGTGCTAAAATATTTGTTGACATTTCTGAGGTCAAATAATTGGTGTCTGAGCTGGTATTAGAAGCAAAACTTCATAAAGATAAATGCTGATGATACAATATTAAATACACTTTTAAAACATAAAATTACATATGAAGATACACACTTAATAGTATTTTACTTGAAAATATATGCATACAAAAGAGTCATAGTGGAGCAAAACACATTTTATAATGTCAAATATCTGCCGTGTTCCCCCACCTGTGAAAAATACTAGGTTTACACAAGTGAGGAGACACGACCCTTGCCACTATGAAACCAATAATTTAATGAGAGGAAAAAATATTAATGAAATAAATAGAAAAAATATATAACAATACATTTTAAAAGATGAATAACATCTAATTAGTTTAAATTATGGCTAATTTGACTCTGAAAGTTAATTGAGGCTGAAACGGAAAAATATTCAGAAATTAAGTGAAGATAGTAATGAAAGATCATGAAGACTTTTAAATTTTTTTCTTTTGCTATCTGATTTCCAAATTTATGTAAACACATTACTAATCAGAAAAAAACATTCATGGCAACTGTTTTGTAAAACAATCTTCTTTGACTACAGCTTCAGTCACTATACTTTCTATTAGATAAAATTACTAATTACTCTAAGCAACTTAGAGCCTAAAAGCTTAAATTTGAAAGGGAACATCAAAAGCAAAATATAAATAACCCAAATGCTTTAAGAATGAATAAATCTGAAACAAGAGAAGTTCATTAAGGTAAGACAAATCCTGTGCCAACTTCTTTTCAAATAATATTTTATTCTTTGTGTGAAGTGGACAAGAAAATACAGCAAAAAGCAAATCAGAATTTTTCACTGTCTACTGTGATAAATACAAAAGTTGGAGGACTATTGAGAGTTAGAGCTGAAGAAATAGACTGAAAAAGAGAAGCAAAGAAGTGAACCCATTCATGATTCAGTTTTTTCTCTTCAAAGTTTTCTTTCAACCTAGTGTTCATGGCAATAGCTGGAGAAATCAAAGAGCAAACAATAGTTTCTCTAGAATGTCCAATATTTGATTTAAAGAAAAGACAGAAATAGAAATAAACAACAGCTAGCATTTTACCTGTGCACTAATAGGTGAATGGCTAAAGAAAATATGCTACTTATACACAATGGAGAACTATTCTGCTATAAAGGATGAACAGGAATCACTCATAGGAAAACAGATGCCTCCAGTATTTACAGATGATCACAGTCTTAAGTGGAGTAAATAAGACACATCAGTGTAAACATCCCATGGTGTCTCTTATGCAAGAAACTTAATATATAAATGATGTTAATGATAAAATTAATAAAGCCTAAGATTGAAGCTTTAAAGGGACTAAAACAATTGAGGAAGTTTAAGCAAGGAAGGGAAGCAGAAAAAATATTAATAAAATGTTTATAATGAGAATAATCATAGGAACCCAATGTAGTGGTACCTGTCTGTAATCCTAGCACTCAGGAGGCTGAGACAAGAGGATGGACACAAGTCTGAGGCTTGAACTACATAGTGTGAACTATGTAGTGAGGCCCTGTCTCAAGGACAAAAAAATAATCACAAGAACATATATTGAACAACGTTGTTCCACAAGATAAGGAAAGAGATAACAAATTCCTAGAAAAACACTTAGCAAAAAGGGCGCAAGAAATAGATAATGATATAGTCTTGTTTCTGTTAAAAAGAATATATGTCTGATTAACTCTTAAACTGCTACAATCTAGAAAAAATAATACAGTTCCAATTTGTTTATTGAGACTATCATAGTCTTAATACTGAAAAATAGCAGGCATGTTTAAGAATGAATAATTATGAGCCAAACTTTCTCCTAAACATAGACAGAAAAATCCTAAATATATACTACTAAATTGAAGGGAAATATTCCCAAAATGCACTTCTCCCTATGTATTATTTATATGACATTCAAGAAATTATTGATGTTTTCTTCTAATTTGATATTCTCAGACAAACCCAGGGAGAATATGTTCTCCAAATTTCTGGCCTTTATTCTTCAAAACTGTTGTTTTGAATGACAATAAAAGATTTAGTAAGTTGCTTTTATATTAAAATAAATAGAATGACATTATAACTAAAAGAAATATCCAGTATTAAGTGATACTATTAGAATGGTAAAGGATACTAATTAAATAAGTAGTAATATTGAATATGAACAATCGACAACACTCAAATATAAACAACATGTACTGTACATTAACAGCACTTAGTCACTTACTAAAGTTTAAATATGGTAAGTATATTGAGATGAAGAGGAAGTGGCATAAACTGAAAAATTCCTACCATAGGATATAAGTTTGTTGTCACCAGTATGTATATCAAAAGAAAAATTACAGCAAATTTAGTTGTAGATATAATTGGCTTACATATGTGAGTCATCACAGTCAGCCTCCAATTCTCAAGATAGAATGACAGCCCTTCAGCACAATAGTGGGGAGTGGTGTCAGGTGGGAAGAAGGGGCCAGAACAAGGATAAAACACTAGCTTCAGGTTACTATACTTACTTTTTGGTTTAGGTTTGAACAGAAAAGACTTACATAAATTGGAATAACCCAATTTAATGGGGGAAATGTGCCCTGTTTGGGCATATAACTACTTCCTTATGTATTCAATTTGATTAACAGTATCATGAGTGATTCCACTTTAATTTGGTTCAGTCTACTGGGCCCTTGTACTAGAGATCAGTACAAAACAATAACCTCTCATAATATTTGCTTATCATATCTAACCCTACTACATTGTTTTTATTAAAATAAGCTGTTTTTCATCTACTTCCAACTTATCTATTAGAAAACATTAAGCCAATATAATTATGCAAGAGGGCAATTAATCATACTGCATAATGTCAAGAAAAGATAGGCTAATACCTTTTTTACCATAGAGTAGGGTAAGGAAGGCATTATGTCCAAGCCATCTCAAAAGTTCTGCTTCCTGGCCAGGTCCCTTGGCTTCCCCATCTACCTAGTCTATTATGTAATTATTGTTCCCTAATGGTTTTTTAAAAATTACCCCCAAGAGAAGAACAGAAAAAGCATTCAAGCACAGTTTCAGTGAACCATCTAGTCCTTGTAGAATAATGAAATCACAGTTGTGTGAATCTAATTCTCTGGTGCTTTCTTTGTTTTCCTGCCTTCTCTGACATATATATCTCCCTGGTGCCCCAGATCGTGTAACAATATCTGCTAAATGTCAGCTACTGGAGAAACTGTAGAAACCAAAACATTTGTTTAGTGTCATAATGCCTAAGGCAAGTTCAGCTTCAGGTTGAGTGCAAATCTTTCCTTCACAGTAACATAAATTGTATTTTTTTATACTTGCGATCAAAACAGGTTAAAAGACTTATTTTAAAAGAAAACTTCAAAAGGATTCCAGCATGTTAAAATTTCTTAAAATGGAAGAGGAGGATATGGAAAATATTAGTTAAATGGATGTAATTGAGGTTAACTTTATTCTCATTTAAAACTATAAATTTCTATTGAACATAGTAATTGGGCATATATCCTTATATCAAAATCTCCCACTGCAACAGGACAGAATAAAATATTGTAAATCCAAAGCAAAGAGAACAGAAGAGACCTCAGTACACATAACATTTCAACAACTTCTGGAAAATAAAAATGAGATGGAGGCATGGTAACAAACGCATAAGAGTAGAGGTATTTGAGTGCTAAAAGACACACAGAAATGATTACTGAACTGGAGAGAACCAGACCTCACCTCCAAAATCCTGTAGAAGCAGAGGAGTGAGAGGAACCATGTCACCTCACCCAGCCCACTACTTACCATCTTCCTCCAGCAAGAAACACTGGGCTTAGCAAGATCAGATCTTACCTCTTCAGTCCAAGACATCAACAGTGATAAATAGGTAGATATTCATAAATTGCTTCTTGTAATTATTTTAAAACATAGACAGTATTTTAAATCAAATTTTCAAGTTTCATTATTGTTCCTAAGAAAGCATTTCAGCTTTTTCCCATCACTGCATTTTCTCATGAAATTGTTGTAACCAAGAGATATTGTGCATTTGTCTATGTTTTCCTTCTATCTGTACTTTACACACAAAAAGCAGGGAGCTCACATTTTTTACTCAATGTAAAATTCAGAATGAATACATTATTAAGAGCTGAAAAAATAAATTTGAAAAATTAAAGAAACTTACACGTATTCAGAATGAATACATTATTAAGAGCTGAAAAAATAAATTTGAAAAATTAAAGAAACTTACACGTATGTGATAATTTCTGAGAAAATTTCAATGGAATTTGTTTGTATAAATTATAATATATAAAATTAATGTTCAAAGCAGCAACATGTAGTAATGCAAAATAAGGGTATTCAAAACTTAAAATGAGCAAAATAATATACTTTAAAATTAAATTTCTTTTTTTAGAATTTAATATCATAGAAATTATTTTAATGAACTTGACTATTGCTTTTAAGAGAAAATAACTTTACTAACTGCTAAATATTTGGATAATATCAACTTTTTTTCAGGGTTTGATATGTTGTTTGGTTGAATAACTTTCATAAATTTGCATAATTATTCTCAACTTTTTGTCACCTTTTTATTAGTGCATGTTTGCAATGCTACTTGACTGCTTTTTATCATGGGGAGTTGGCACTATTAAATGAAATAAGCTTAAAAATCTCATATTTTCTCTCGAATGAAAATCAGAAGAAGAGAGAAAGCAAATTAGAAGGTAAATAAGATGAGATTTTTTTTCCCCAAATGGATGGGGTATAAGAGAAGGAAGGAAGGGACGGCAAGGAGAAAAAGAGAATGGAAAAAGAATTGAGAGAAAATAATATGAAAATAGTGCTTTTGCAAATGAGAAAGGGAGTAAGACCTGGGAGAGAAGGGGATAGGGAATGAAAAAAAATATTTTGAGTCACACTTCAAATATATATTTTTATTTAATTCTCTAAACCTAACACACACACACACACACACACACACACACACACACACACACACACAAACCCTGAGCATCAAACCCAAATAACATCTACAAAATAGCCACTGGCAGCCAATAGAAGTATCCTAAGTCATCTCTTGTGGTATGCATTGAAGATAAAGCTATTCATTTTACAAAAAAGGCATCTATTCATCATTAGACACATTTTGTATATTTTCAGTGCAGTCAGTGTTGATGTTGCTTATGTGAAACCCCAAAAAACCCTCAAGAACAGAAATTATATCTTAAAGAATGAGATTATGTGAAATAAGTTTGAGTTTCAAAGGACTACAAGACACTATGATATCTAAATTTTTTTTCATTTTTCATATACTTCTTTTATTCTTTTTTGTGGTACTAAAGACTTTACCTAGGGCCTTTGCACTAAGCTATATCCCCAGTCTTTTCTGTATGTCTTTCTATCTGCCTATCATCTCTTTATCTATTTTTCCATTGACAGAGTATCCTAAGTCACTAAATTTCCTAAGCAAAGTTCAAACTTGAGATCTTCTGGCTTGAGCTTCCCAGAGTGTTGATATTATAATCATGCACCCTCATGCCTAGAACATCTATGGATTTTTATTATCCTCCTAAAAACTAATTTCCATGCTCTTGAGAGAAAGATCATCCCTGTAGTAAATATAGTCCTAACAGTACAAGTTTTAATGGTTCATTGTGGAGTTTACATGAAACCTAGAGCATAAAAACCTAAGATCAAAATAAATACAGTTATAGTTGTAAAAACTAATTAATGCAGAGTTAAAAAGTGGAGTTGCAGCTAGCTCTACTTTAAAAATGACTGCTACAAGAGAGATTGGAGAAGTGAGAAAGAATAGAAGAATCATTTTTAATTGTTACTTTAAATCTTGTGTTCCTATTTTTAAGGTGCAGAAATTGATTAGTTTTATAAAATAAAATGTTAAAGAAAATCTACCAAAATGCATACTAAATTCCTGTTTATTAAAATTCAGTTTAGACAACGCCCTTATCTATGTTTGCCCATAAAACTTTGTAAGTCAGTGAAGGAAAATAAGGAGGGTTTGGAGTGAGCAAGGGATACTAAAGAAAAGAAGTGAAACAACTTTCTTCAGAAAACAAAAGATTTCTAATTCCTCTTTTGCTGTTTATTTGCTCTACTAATTTGGCAGTTGTATTAGGTCCCAGGGCTTTACATTCTCTTTTGTTAACAATTTGACTGCCATAAGAGTGGGGCCTGTCACAACAAAGTTTCCAATGTTTTTCTTCCAGCTTGAAGAAAGTAACTCTGTAACTCTTATTGTTTACCCAACGCTTTAACTTAATAAACCCTTTTTATCTAGTAAATCTCCCCTCAAATATTAGCTTCATATCCTTTCATGACCTTCAATTCTAATTCTATCCCTACACTCTCTCATTGCATTGTGTTATTTTTGTGGCAAGTATCAAATTTATTATCTATTTTTTAGATGTGTTCAGGTGTTTAGTACTATCAGTTTTACCTCAGGAGAACAAGAATTGTAATTATTTCATTCACACATATTCAGGGCTTTAAACTGACTTGGAAACTAGGCTTCAAAATAATTAAAGGTGGGTAAGGGAAAATTTAGAGTTCATTTTCAACTTTAAGACTAAATTTTGAGAAGTTGATAAGAAAAGTGTCTTTAACAAGTCATTAAAACAATGAACACAACTAAATGATCTGCTCCATTCTTTCAAGTGTTGGAAAAACATATTAAGAAATCAGTAATTTTCTATTTGTTTCTTATTTATTTATTTATTTATTGAGACAGGGTCTTGCTTTGTAATTCTGTTTCCCGAGTTCTGGTATTACAGGCATGAGCCACCATGCCCGGCACGGTGATACTGATTGCTGCTGGGTGTGAGTCTCCATGCCCAGTATTGTATGTGGTTCACCGGGGAATTGAACCTGGGCCCTTACACTTGCAAGACAGGTCCAGGAACTACTGAGCTATATCCCCGGCCCTGTTTCTTTTTTATTTGCTCTCTTCTTTAGCCATGATCCGAGTCGTGTCTAGGAGGACGATTGGGAGCCGCTGCCCTTCCCTGGTGGACTGAGGACCCTGAACACATGCTGTCGGGTGGATGGACTCCCAAGGCTTTGTTGACATGATGTCCTTCTTGAAGAATCATGGTATTTCTTGTTTAATCCATGTCTCAGGAGAAGAACATAATGTTTTTTATTATCTTTTGCACCTAGACTGTTACTAAAACTTGGATTGTTTTCATGGTCTGATGCAGCATTCTTCTTTCGCCTCACAGCCACAAACCTAGCAAAGACCTCCAAAATTTCTGAGCTGGACTTATTTCTTCCTTCTTTCCATACTTAAGGAATTGTTCTCTGCCCATACCATTGCATTATTTGCTATTGGTAGTTTTCAGTAGTTTTCCATAGCCTCAGAATTCAAAATAAAAGCGTAACCTCAAAATATTCCATCAGAGCTATTTTAAGGACTTTGTACTTTCCTTTGTTGTTTTTATTGCTTTATTTATTAGCTATCACAACCTGAAAAATAAGCAGTTCGATACAACCCACTCCAGCTTCTCTTACCAGCTGCATCTGAAGTTACTATGGCTTCTTCTTCAGCCTCCTTGCTTGCCTTCTAGATGAGTCTTCTTCAAGAGCGCTGTCCCAGTTTGGAAGCAAGAAGCATAATTTTTAAGGAGGAAGAGAAAAGTATTTTTAGACAATAATTAACCAATTTGGATAATAATATGGCTTAAGCAAGCTTCGCATTAGACTCTCTGAGTGGCTCTTATGAAATCTGCAGATCCATACCTGTCTGATGCAACAACTTTGTCTAAAGGAGCGAATCAGGAGAAGAGAAGTAAAGCTAACTGAGAAGGACTCTAGTGTGAGATCTCTGAGCTCAGATTCAACCAATCCCCCAAAAAAAATACTGCTTGAGAAAAATAAAGGCAGAGAGAATAACCTACATTTTTAAAAGACACAGTATTCAAATAAATATTTAAAAATTGCTTCTAACTCATATACTTTGCTTGTTTATTTTCTCTCTTCTAAATTCAGTAGATTATAAAGTTTATGAAGATAGGATTTTTCCTGAAATATTTTGTTTACTACCCAAGTGTCTAAAACAATATCTTGCAGTAAATTTTTGCAAAATGAAGGGACAAAAACATTTGGATAATGATAACAGTGGTAATCACAGTGAATATAAAGACTGAATAATAATTAACTGTACAATGGAGGTTGTAATTTCTGTGATAGAATTTCTATAGAATTCAGTACTTTTTGCTTTCATATACTTCCTACCAAACAATTGTTTTTGAAATAAAGTTTTTAAAGGGATCAACCAAAATTATTCCTTTTAGAACATTTAATCTCAGATTTTTGCAAAAGGGAAGGGGATTAAGAGTTAGAAGGAGAGGAAAGGGATAGAAAGGGAAGAGAATTTTTAAAAAAGAATTAAGGTGACTTATGTATGTGCACTAACTCCCCATGATGAATATAAACATCATATACTGGGAACACATATTCATCTAAATTAATACAGTGTTTACCCTCACCATAATTCCTGCTGCATAATGGGTATACATTGAAGAAATTAATGAAATGAACAAAGGAAGGTTATCTTGTGCCACTTTTGAAGACATAGAATGCAACACAGTAAATGTTAGATTGTTAGATTAATTTGAGGGAGCTGTTTTGTTTTGGGGGGTTTTTGTTGTTGCTGTTGTTGTAATGTTTGATACCAGGGATTGAACTTGGGACCTTAGGCTTCTGAGGCAGCCTCCAGAATCAATGAGCTAAACCCCCAGCTTAAATTGATATTTTTTATCACAGTTAAACTGTGTGAGATTATCTTGGTAACAGTATTCAGGATGTGGAGATAATCGGAGGTGGAGAGGCTAACTAGGAACCCGATCCATGAGGTTATGAGAGATTCTATGACCTTAGCTTTTTAATTATCATTTCCCAGAAGATTCTTAGCTCAAATATAATTTTCACTTTTCTGTAATATTTGAAAAGATAAAATTTACAAAGTCATTATTCACTTTTAACTCAATCTATATTTTAATTACTGTCTACATGAGAGCAGTTTTAGATTAGGAGTGTGCCATATTTTGGATTTTAAATGTATTCTCTAGGTCCAAAGGCTAAAAGATTGGTTCCTGGGAAGCATTTTTGGGAGATTATGGAGCCAATGAGTGGCAGGATCTCATGAGATATTCTTTGATCATAGGGAGAAAGCCTTCAAAATGATTGTAGAATCCTTGTCTTTACCTTTTCTCTTTTGTTGCCTCTATTTCAAAATATGAGTTGTCATTTTAAATTATCATTTCCCAGAATATTCTCAGCTCAAATATAATTTTCACTTTTCTTTAATATTGGAATAAAATTTCCAACACCCTTTGCATGACAGACAAGCTTGCTTCAGGCCCAAAGCAACAGAACCAACTGGTCATGAACTGAACCTTTTGGAAGCAAAAGCCAAAATAAGCCTTCTCATAAGTCATTTCAGGTATTGTGTTAGAGTAACAGAAAGCTGACTAATACTATATAGTGGTTTAATTTCATTCCAAAGAATATTCAAAGGGCTTACTAAATCTAATATCATCATTTGCATTATTCAAAATTCAAAAATTAATTTTTGGAATGTTTTGACGCAGGAAAGATTTTTGGCTTCTTATGCCAAATCTAAGAAAGCTTGCATAATAGAATTTAATAGCACACACACACACGCCATATATATATGGAGAGAGACACATTATGTGAAATTCAGCAATTTTGTTACAAATTCACTATGTGTAGAAAACACAATTCCATTAATATGTATTTCATTTCTAGGTTTATCAACTATAAAGATGAATATTATTCAGGTCTAGTCCATAAGAAACTTTTAATTTATTTAGTGGCGTGTAAAGAGTGAGTGAAAATAAAGTACACAATAATCATAGTATCTGGCCATATTAAATCAGCTCCATATTTTGTAAGAAGTTCCAAAAAAATCCATGCAAGTTTAATTCCAAGATGAAAGACTCATGTAGGATTTTATCTGAAGCATGAAAGTGGTTATGAAAGAGAAAATGTTATGGGGGAAAAAAAAACACATTTGGAAGGTACCATGAATAAGAACCATACAATAGATGAATAGTTTACAATTTGAAACTGGGAAATGATGTAAAGTAGAAATATAATGACAGGAGAAATTATAGACAATTCTAAGGACCAGCAAGTTGTCTAATTTGGCTGTGTGGCATATTATGCAAAAGAAAGGAAAGAACTCTAAAGAAGCAGGGGAATCCAAATTGCTTAGAGTTTCAAATAATAGGTACTCTGTTAATAATTTGGCAGATTTATTAAAATACTTTGAAATTTCACACTTGATGTGCTCCTTGGAGGTACACTATAAAATTAACAAATTGGCAGGGCAGGAGTCGTTGCCAGGTGGTCCTTGAGGCTCAGATAGTAGTGAAACTACTGATGGCTTTACAGGTATAAAATCATAAGGGCTGAAGCGACAACTATAATCATGAGGGAGAAAACATGAAGGGGTGCATAAACAAGAGACAATTCACAAACACAAATTATAGTACACCATTTAGCATCTACTAGGAGAGAAGTGATTCAATAGCGGGATGTAGAATTCTACTTGAATATTATTAATGAACATTAAAACACTGAGACCTGTGAACTAAGAAGCATTCAACTGAAAAGGGATCCATAAGCTTATGGAAGTATATGAGATCTCTAGTGAAAGAAAAATTAATTATAGAATTACAGATCAGTGTGGGGAAAGAATTATAAAAGGAGGCCAAAGTGTTTTCAGAGGAACACAGGCATTGTATCGTGTCCAGTAAGGTAAGAATGGATTGAAAAGAGGATACTCAATTTGACATTTGAGGAAATGAATGGTAGTCACTGACAGCACATTCATGTAGACTGGTTGCAAGTAGATTACAAATAGTTAAATGAATGAGAATCGATGGTAAGACTGGTGAATTTAAACTGTATTTTTCTTAATTTTAATAGTGAAGGAAAAGAGAATAAAATCATGGTAGCCTTAGGTTCAAAGGAATTTCTATTTCTTTCATATTCGATTCTCCAAGGGAAGTCAGTCAGTTTGCTATTTCACTTTCTCTGCTAACATACAGACTGACAAAGCACGCTCCTTGGTAGAGTGAAATAGATGGATTCATTAGCCTTCACTCTAATGAAAAATTATAGCATTTTTTTCTTGTAATGATCCATTGGTGTCCGAATACATGGCATGTGGAAAAGCCTTCAATAGTCAGCCGCTTTCACTGTCCATTATCTTATATTTGAAGTTATTTTCTTGGCAGAAATACCACTTGGCTGCGAATCTATCATCATTAGAAGAGAAATAATGGTTTACAACAGAATATGTATTCTCCTTCTGGAAAAATAATTGTTTCATTTTAACTTTGCATATCTTGGCACCAATTTTCTCCCCTATCCTTCTGTTCTTTTATAATTCCAGGCTTTTTCTATTGGTCAGTCATTACCAGCTTTACAAACTGTGAAAACACAGCACAGTTTGTGTGAAAATGTATTCATGCCACCGACTAACACATTCTAAGACCCACAGTTGCTGAAATTGCTTAGCAGGTTAACTGTATAGCATGTTTATTTCTCAGCAGCACACATCCAGATGTCATTTAGAGAGGACCCATATTCACACCCAGAGGCAAACCTTAGCACAACTCTATACCAGTATTTTAGTCTTAGTCTAGGAATAATCACTCACTCTTTCACCCCAAGTAAGACAATTCCTGTTTCCCAACGCCACCTGTGCTATGCGGTTGTATTTATCAGAACAGAAATCTCTTCTTTTGGGTTGAAAAGGGCTGGATGGTAGATTTTCTGCAAAGTGCCAAGTACTTAAACTTTTAGACCATTCAGGCTATCATATAGTTTCTGTTAGAACTATTCAACTCTGGTGTAGTATAAAAGCAGTCATCAGCAATAACTAACAGAGAGACTATTTCAATAAAATGTTATTGTCAAAAACAAATGGCAGACTAGGACTCAAGAGTGGGTGACCTCATTTAACCATCCATCTTTGAATTAAACTTTCCCCTTCAATATGGAGAAATTAAATGCATTCTTGAAAACTAAATTCTCAATTGAAACATAGTTAATTCCACTATTTGAACCGGACATTTGTACTCCATGTCTGGAAATCTCCCCTACTACTTTCAACTCTCTATACTTGAGATATTTTCCAAACCACAACATACAGCTTTCTCATTGCTGTCTTCCTTGCAGCCTACATTACTTAACATCTCCTTTATGCTTCTCCTATTGGCTCTTGACTTTACAACCCCCTAGGCGATAACTTTCAGCATACATATAGATCAACTGGACTGTCCACTTGATTGGTTTAACAGTTGCCTTTTGGATGTGTTTGGGTTGTCTATGGTGGTGTAACCTCTGGTATTATATCCTGTCCCCAGCCCCTTCCTCTCTGGAGCTTTTTCCCTTGTCCACTCCTGGCTATCATGGTTGAGCATCTTTCTTTCAATAGGCCCTTTGGCTATGCTATTTCTGACTTAGAGCCTTTTTATTATATGCTGAATCCCTCAAGGTCATGAGCTACACAAACTTCTCCTTTAACTTATGAATTTCAGGTATTTTGTCTGAGTTGAGTGGTGGGGAAGATAATCACCACAACTGTATTTGATCCTAGGGCCTCAAATATCAACTAGTCAAAGAAGTATAGATGGTTAAATGATACAAACTTTCTTTGCAAATATTCTTTCTTCTATCTAACTTCTCAGATACTCAAAAGTAAAACAACTAGCTGTACCAGCTCCAAATTGTCTTTAGCTGTTGTCAGCAGCACTACATCATTCCTGCTTCCTCCTTAGTTTAAATTCTCAGTCTTTATTCTTAATAGATTATAGGTGAATGAAAACAGACTTTAGATTGGATAGTGTGTATTCTGTTGTACTCACTCTGGCCTTCACAAAGCTACTACCATATATTAAAATATTTCCTTTGAGTGATGTCTTTCCAGCAGGGCATCAAAGACTTGTTATGCCTACTGAGATAATCAATTCCAGACCACATATTGGAAATTCAAGTAGTCTGAGGAATATCTGTTTTAATTATGTTCCATATTGAAGTTACAATGAACAATTTTAAAAGAAGTCATCTACTACTTTAGAAACAGTTTGAAAAATATCTGTTTCACACATGAGGAAACAAGTTCAATGAAGTCAACTTCCTTGTTAAAAATCTTATACCTGATTAGCATAGACTCAAGCTAGTATACCTACTGCACTATTGTGTTCTACTTCATCTTAATAGAATATCCATATTAGTAATCTCAAGCTATGTTATGACTTTTAGAAAAACATAATTGCAATTAGTTTTAAAGAATCCATAACTATTGCTATTTTATAAATTATTCCAAATTAAGTTTTCTGTTTGATTTTCATGATATGTAAGAGCACATGTTCTCTAAGCTTGCATCTTAGAATCTCAGTAACTTCATTTTTTAATTCAAGAGCTTATCTGTAGATTCTTTTGAACTTTCTCCATATACAAATAATATTTCCTAAATATTTCAGAATTAATATTCTACAATCACAAAATATCTATACATATTTAATGAAATAGACATATTTGAAAGAGTAGAAGTTTGAAGTAATTATGCCATAGGAATTTAAAAAATAGCATCAAGTATTTATTTTTGTCTGCAAGAGGGATAGTTATTGTAATAACCTTGATTGGGAAACTCACAAAAAATTCAAGAGCCTATGTGATATCTCATGCTTAGAGTTTCATGGTCACTGCTGATTGGAGCAATCATTTGCAAAGTCTGAGTTTGCACACATTGTTTACTTTGTCAACACTCTAGGTTATCTTTGGGTCTTTGGGCCATGGTCCCACTACCTTGTGTTAGCTACCGAGAGGGGAAGAAGGCTGGCTTGGATTATCACATAAATGGTTTTCAACGTACATATGTGTACATATGTGAGTCTTTTTGCTGACTAATCCCTGGATACCACTAATCATTCAAAGGTGAGTGATGTAATGATTTCACTTTAATTTTAACTTTACAAAATTGTGTATCATATTTATAACAAACTTTCCCTTTCATGATTCAAAGCACCCATCTGATGATAGTCATTTCTTTGTCATGTTTTTAAACTAAGCACTAGCTACTTTGATTAAATCTCAAAAGATATAGCGTTTCAAGGTTTTTTAAAGCAATGTTCTTTCAGAGGATATTTGAGATCAAGCTTCTCTATGAGTGAAAGTACAGTTAAAAGCAAAGCAAATGTATTTTTCAGCCAAGGTCATTCATGTGCCTGGCTTTCTCAGGCTACTCTAGCATTGTGAATATAGTTTTTTTTTTGAGCCTCTGGGATATGAATAAAAGAAAAAAGAGAAAAGATTCAAAAAGTTTGCAAGGAGATTCAAAGGAAGAACCCATGCTTGAAGATAAACTAGAGCATCTCTTTAAATCTGCCAGGTCAGATATGCTGAACTGCCTTGACGAATTACTGTTTATGCGAGTAAAATGCTTCGGAGGGTGGCAGGTTAGATAGAGTAAGGTACTTGCATCTTAACTAGAATTCTCCAATGCTCACAAAGCCATCTCCAGTGACTCAGCAACAGCAGTGGTTTGAAGGGAGTTGAAGAGAAGACAGCAGTTATGAGAAGACTGTGGAAGTGTTACTCTGCCATCACGGCCCTGAAGTGGAAACTTTTTATTCATCGTCTTCTTCTACCCACTGAATATTGTTTGGTCCAGTGTATGTACAAATATGATGGTAATGAATACAATACCTACTTGTAACATTACCTAACTCCAAAATAATATAAATATGTTGGAAACTGATCAATAAGGAAACAAAATATATGGCAAATTATAGCAAAAATTTAAAGAAAGTTCTCCTTTATTTAAAATAATCTTTTTAATATAAAATGATTCTTCCTAACAGAAAAAAGTTATAAAAAAAAGAAACTAGCAATTAGCTTT
>PVIR01025332.1:0-25014 GCA_004026965.1 Petromus typicus | reverse complement strand
TATCAGGGGTCTCTTTTAAGTTACTTTTATAATGCTGTATTCTAAGATTCTCTTGGTGTTCAGCTTCTAACTGATTATAATATGGCTTGGTATGAATATCCATTATATTTAAATTTCATTGACTACTCTAATGTGTAATTCATGTTTTTTCATCAAATATGCAAAGTGCTCCTCTATTATGTTTTCTAATATTCTTTAAGCCATTTTCTTTTCATGAGGCTTTGATCAGGCATATGTTGGATCTTTTCATAGTATCCCACAGGACCTTCAGGCACCATTCATTTTTTTCATGCCTTATTCTTTTCATGCCTGACTTAATCATTTCAAATGACTTATCTTCAAATATGTTGATTCTCTACTTAGTCTGTGCAAGTTAACCATTAGCCTCCTTAGTAATTTTTAATTTTATTATTTTTAATGACAGAGTTTCTGATTGATTCTTTTTAAAATTGTTCTCTTTGTTGATATTCTCATTTTTTTCATGTATTTCTTCTTCAACTCAGTTGTTTGTGTTAGCTCATTGTTTTAAAATAATTATTCTGAAATGTTTGCTGAATTGTCATAACTATTACAGAACACAGTATGGGAGTTCCTCAAAATATTAGAACAGAACTACCACAAGTTCCATCCAAGAGTCTGCTAAGTATAGAACCAGAGGAAATAAAATTATTATCTTGTATAGATATTCCATTCCCCAGTCCATAGAAATTTTTATTTATAGTAACAAATGTATGAGAATAATGTTAGTAACATATGCTCTTTTTAAATATATCTCTACTTACATTGTGGATTCTTTGATGTTATCTCATATACTTCAGAGGTTTTTTTGTTTGTTTGTTTTTTGTGCTTTTTTTTTTTTTTTTTTTTTTTTTTTTTTTTTTTTTTTTTTTTTTTTTTTTTTTTTTTTTTTTTTTTTTTTTTTTTTTTTTTTTTTTTTTTTTTTTTTTTTTTTTTTTTTTTTTTTTTTTTTTTTTTTTTTTTTTTTTTTTTGAGATAGGGTCTTGCTTTGTAGTTCAGGCTGGCCCTGAGCTCAGCCTCAAACTCACATCACAGCAATCCTCCTGCCTCTGCCTCCCGAGTGCTGGGATTACAGGTGTAAGCCACCACGCCCAGCACTGTGGTATGTGGTACTGATTGCTGCTGGGAGTGAGTCTCCACACCCAGTATTGTATGTGGTTACCGGGGATCAAACCTGGGTCCTTGCACTTACAAAACAAGGACCAGAACCACTGAGCTAAATCCCTGGCCCCAGAGATTTTTTTTTTTAAGTTTAGCGTTATTTTTCTACTTTGTACTTCATCGTCCATATATATATATATATATATATATATATATATATATATATATATGTTTTATTTCATGCATATTTGTATTTGAAATACCTATTATCCTATTAATTCATCAATTGTACTTTGGAGTTTAGGGAACAAGGCTTTTTAGTTGTCTTCTCTTTGTCTTCACCTTGTATTCTTGCTTGCTTTCAGATATACAAAGGCATTCATAATATAAGAGGGCTTTTAAGCACTTCATTTGTCAATCTCAACCTCTTTCATCTCTTTATCTGTCTCTAAGAAGTGAATTTTTGCCTTGCTGTGGTTCACAGTCTTCTGCCTGTTTGTAGGCTTAATACATTTCTGTTATATGCTGAGCATAGATGAGTATTCAGAACTTAGTTGCATTGCTTTAGAGAAAGACAAAGTTTGCTTTACCAGGAAATTAAATGATTTTGGGATCAGGATGATCCATTCTCATTTCTAATCTTTGTTATGATAAATCTAGAGTAGACATCAGTCCAGGAAAAATTTACATCAAGTACCACTAAGTGATGTTTTTGGAATCTATTTATTGTTCAGGATCTTTCCAACTGTACATGAATTCTGAGAACCATTTAGTTAGCAGTTTCACAGAAACTGTTCTCTATTTGGTTTTGTGAAATTTCTACCTATGACATATAGTCTAGTAAACAATCACATTCCCAGAAACACTGCCCATGAGACTTCCTGAGAGTCTTTCCATATATGTTTTCCTCTTTGTTACTGAGTTTCACAAATGTCATTCACTTAGGCCTCTCTTTACTTTGTTCTCTGTCTGTCCCACTCACCAAGATTCTCTTAGGATCGCTTGAGTTTCCTCTTCCCTGGATCATGACCCAAGCACCTGTGTGACTATAAAGGTGGAATGTTACTAGAACTGATTGCACTGGTCACCCTACTTTCTGAGGTCATAGTGATATAATTCAGCAGTTCTTTCACAAGGGCCCAAGTTTGATCCCTGGGCCCACAAAACAAAGACAAGAACGTAGAACAAGGAGGAGGAGGAGGAGGAAGAGAAGAATGTGGCAGTGCAGAAGGGTGAGTATGATACTGGCAACTGCTTCATCGCCCAAGGCAGAAAACTTATAGTGAGGAATATAGCAATAACATATTAATGAGTTATTATCAGTTTTGCAGTGAGTCTATAAACATGATATTTTTGAGATATGCACCTGAAAATAATCACTAAAGAATTAAATCTCTAACCATCCTCAAAAGTGGTCAGGAGAATGTATATGTTTAGGGAGTTGTTTTCATGGGCCAGACACTTCCTGGCAGAGGGGTAGAAATGAGTGCAATTATAATCTAGGGATAGGCACATCCTAATAAATAGCAAGTTTTAGAAAGTATTAAAAAGTGAAGAGATAGCAACTGCATTGTGTGACTTAAGTTTTTTAGGTAGATAATAACATAGCAATCAACAATAAGACAGCCTGAAAGAGAATATATCCTGCACTACTGTAAATTATTCAGATTAATATCTTCCTTTTCTCAGATTAGAGAATCTATTAATTCAGAAACATCCTTGTTTTTTATGCATTGACTATCTCTAGAGATTATCCACACTGGCAGAGAAACACATGGATGAACTGAGATAAGCGAGAGCCATATTGTGGTCTACAGACTACAGTGATATAGACATGCATATTTCATTATGGGATTTGAAATGCTTAGAGAAGGCAAGACTCATCATCCATCATCAACCTGAAAATAAAGATGAAAATATAATCATAGTAACAACTAAAAAATCAATGGCCGATTTCTATTCATTTATCTCTCTTGGTTTTTTTTGTTTTTGTTTTTTTCACTGTTCAATACATCTTGTGCTTTTGGTACAGTAAGTCTTCTTACAGTCCAGATTTCAGTTTATTATCAGGATGAAAATCAGGTGAAGCTAATCCAGTGAAGATCGTGGAGGAAGTTGGTGGCCGAACCAGACTAGATCACAGTCACTCCCCCTGCCTTTCAATCCATACCTATATTTTCTTGGGAGTGTCATGCCTTGCCTCTTGCTCAGTGAATGGCTCCCCATTCCTCCTGGGAACACAGCTCAGCAGAATACCTTTCTCCTTGTGTGAAGTTGGGTACTTTATCTACCCTGGGCTCCATACAAAGCATCTCTCACATGAGTTTGCTTTCTTTGCCATCTGCTGTTGGCATCTATGAAACTCCATGATGACCTCGGAAGGCACGTGTTCAAACAACAGAGCTTCTGCTGTGTGGAAGCTGGGGAGACTTCTCCCTTTTCTCTCTTCAGATGTGTACTTATGTGAATGGTGGTAACTCCCTGAGATTTAGGTTCACAGATTTCCCAACAGCAAGTCCTTCCTTACTTAATAAAAACCTATAACTGTACAATCATAATACTGGTACAAGTTTTAACAGACTGAGAACAGATGCCACAGAATCCCCAGGGTTAGAGTTAGAGCCAACCCCTCCTGCCCAGTCTAAACTGATCCACCTAAGGTGGGTGATGGTGCAAGCAGAGCAGTTTCCTTCTAACCAAGTGTTGATCTTGCAGTCTTGATTCAGTGCACAGAACATGCTGCAATTCAAATTAGAAACTTAAACCAAAATCTCTACTCAAAAACATGATTTTGGATTTGGAGGAAGAAGCCTGAACAAAAAGGCAAAGAGTGAATGTGAAAGAACAGTGAATTTTAAAAGGTCCTTCGATAAAATAGAGCTATCGGTATTTTATGTAATTTCTCCAAGCCATCTGAAACATGACGCAAGGAAAGAGTTGTTTCAGTTTCTGTTTTTGAGAGAAGGTGCCTCTAAAGTTTGTACCATGCATGGTCATAACTCAGTCTCTTCTTCTGAAACCATCCTCTGAGATCAAGTATCCATCACCCTTGCCCAGTAGGAGCTGAGCCATTCATTCCTATTAGCACCAAGTTCGAGTTACCAGCATCACATGAGGAAGTTACAGAAGACAAAGTACAAGAATGTTTGGTGTGGACTGGGCCACCCCATTCATCTTCTCTTTTGTTGAAATTTGCTCAGCTAATTTCATTGTCTACCCTAACATAGCCATCTGTCTGGATTTATTGACTGGTCTGGATTTACACAGGTTATTTGAAAGATAAAGGTCAGATACACAGCTAGACCAAATCCAGACTGCTCGAACTACATTTATTAGCCACAGCCTGCCCAGCCCCCAGCGCTGTCTCTGACTTTCACCATCATCAGTGTCAACTGGAGCAGGAGAGCAGTAAATTAAATGTGGCAGAACATGAAACAAGAGCCAAGAATAAGACCACAGATTAGTGATAGACGATGCACGTTCAACCTTATTAGCCTCTGAGAAACCACACTGCTCTTGCAAGCTAGTGTCTGAACCTTGTTACATACAAAGCACCTAGACAGCCCGGTTGCTGCTGGTTTTAATCAGAGAGTGACAAAGAGGCAATTAGATATGCCTTGGAGATGAAGATGAAGTCCTTCCTCAAGGGGATTTGCTGCTGGCTGGCGTTCCTGCTTAGAAGTTCTTAAAATCTTCCTTCCTTCCTGTCTTGAGCCTTTCTAATTTTATACCACTAGCCTTCTGACTTTTCATAAAGCAAGATATTCTCAAGAGAAAAAATGTCAAAAGTAGCTCCAGTGCAAAGTAGGGACCTGTACTTTATCTGCCAGTGGCATCAAATTATAACTTTGATGCTGCTGCCTCACGGTGGGAACTTTTCCCGGAGGTGAGCAGCAAATAAATCTACTGCACATCAGTAGATGCAGGCTGAACAACACAGATATTCAGAAGTTACCATTAAGGGGACAAGGCTCAAACTGGCTACTTTCCACTACACTAATATTCTGCGTGGGAGATTCCTGGGATGTTGTGAGGGTGGTAGGAAGTGGTGAGGATGGCCTCAATGTCATGAAGCCTTGAAGGTTACAAAGTAGCAAGAGAATGAATCCGAGGTTTCAAAAAGAAGCTTAATTAAAGCAAATCACAGGAATGATATGCGAGAAGACCAGAGCATACTTACAGTGTGCAGTAGCTAGCAAAACAATTCTTTGTATCATATCCATACAGTGAGGAGAAACTGGAAATGCAATTTCTTATAGAGAAATCAAAATCATCTGGGTGGTAGGGTGGGTGGGGCTATGGGAAAAAATGAGAATTAAGTTGTGTCTTATACTGGTACAAATCCCCATTATGGAGTGCAATCATGATGTGTATATTTAATGTACCAATAAAGATAATTTAAAAAAAATCATCTGGGTGTATTTTGCCTCCCCTTCACATACATACTTCTAATGAGTTGTACAATGATAATGAAAAAATAAGATAGTTATGTTATCACAACATGTAGATTTTAGGAGGGAAACCAAAAGTAAGAAAAGAAAAGTTATCCTGAGAGCAGAAATGGAAGGAATACGATGCAAGCAACCTGAATCCTCTGACATAAGAGGCAGGGTCCAAGAAGCCAGGAACTTCAAAAGGCTGGGCTGGAGGTGTGACTCAGGGGCAGAATACCTGCCTAGCATGCAGAAGCCTTTGGCTTCCATGCCCACCATGGCAAAAGCAAATAACTAACACTTAAAAATACACTGGTGCAGTGTTCAAAGCATCTAACTAATGTGAATCCATGGGCAGCAGCCTCCCGACCACTGAGCTTGTCTAAGATGCAGAAGCAGAGCCCTAGCCAACCTCCTGAATCAGGCTCCACATTTTAAAAAGAGAATTTGAATGTCTGACATTCAAATTTAGAAAGCATTATATTCAAAATCTGTACAAGAAAGACAAGAAACAGCCTGACTTTATAGCAACCCCTATGAATACTTGAGCAAGGGGAAGTAACTACTTTATCCAACAGGCCCAAGGCAGAGCAGTGTCTTAGTACTGCAGTCTTCTAGGATGGACAGATGGGAGACTACAGCACACTGCCCTTGTCATGCACAGGAAGAATTCATGCAGGACTGGGTGCCTGTCACAGAGCACTGACCTGCCTGTCTCCATCCACACATCAAAAATTCGAGCACTTTTTGTGTCTCAGTCCCTGCTAAAGCACCACAGTTGTCTGCAGGGGAAGGCAGATGAGTTCAGTTTCCAAAGCACCAGGACCATCTGTCTGACCAACTCACCCAGCTCTTCATCTACAGTTATAAGAGACAACCAAATATCAAGTGACATCAGTGCCAGAAACATAACTTCTAATGAAAATATTTAACATTCAAAGTGGTATAGACTCCAGTATCTAATAAAAGCATGAGCTAGCCAAAGACATCCATAATGGCCCAGTGGGACCAAACAGCCCAATATTGTGATGACCTTGGAACAGAACCAGCAAAGTCAGTGCTCCTGGACTTCGGCCTACCTCAGTCACCCACATGTTTGTTTACATACATATTGCTCTATGTCATTTTGATTTGCATTTCTCTAATAGTAAAAGTTGCTGAATATTTCTACATGTATTCACTGGCCATTTGTATTTCTTCTGAGAAGTTCAGCCCATTTCTGTTGCCTATGTTTTGATTTGAGTCTTTTACATTGGGGGTTTAATATTTTTGAGTATTTTTATGATGCTAGACATTAATTCTCTATTTGAGAAATAATTGGCTAACTTATTTTTTCAGTCTGTGGGTTGTGTCTTCATTTCATTGGTTGTTTTCTTTGCTATTCAAAAGGTTTTTAATTTGATATAATCACAGTTGTTGACTTTTCATATTATGTCTTATGCCATTGGGACTTTGTTCGAGAAGTGATTGTCTTCAAAACACAAATTTTTTATAGCTGTGTCTTCAAGACACAATTTTTTTCCTCCAGATTTGGTGTTTTTTATATAAATCTTTGATACTTTTTTATTTTATTTTAGTACAGCATGAGTAATATGATCTAGATTGATTCTACTGCATGTTGACAAGTTTTTCCACCACCAAATAGGCTATCTCTTCTCCAGAGTATGCAGCTTGCCACTTTGTCAAAAACCGGATGGCCTAAGATGCTTGCCATTGTGAGTATTATGAAAAAGTGAGAAAAATAGCAAATTCTGGAGAAGTTTTGGGGAAAAGGAACCTGCCTATATTACTGATTGGAAGGTAAACTGTACAACCACTGTGGAAATCAGTATAGAAATTTCTAAAAGAAAGATAGAAATTTAACTTGACCCAGGTATATCTTTTTTGGGTATCTTTCCTAAATGGTTAAAATCATTATATCACAGTGCTATTTGATATAATATTTATAGTAGAGCAATTTACAATAATCAGAACAACTTCAAAATCACAGAAGTGGCCTTCATGCTCATCAACAGACAACTGAATGGAGAAAGTACAGTGTATGTACACACAATGGAGTACCGTTCATTCATAAACAATTTGTGTAATTTGTAGGAAAATGGTTAAATCTTGAAATACACAAAATGAACTCCATAAGACACAGAAGGTTAGATATCATAGGTTTCTCTGAAAGACCCAAGATATAAATAAATGAAGGAGCAAAATAAAAGAGTAATGGTAGAAAAGAGCAAACAAGACACTGTGGAGAAAGGAAGAGATTTAGGGAGGGAGACAGGGAAGGGTTGGGGCAGTAAAAATGACCAAAGTGAAATGTGTGTATGTACCAATGCTCCAAGATGAATATAATGATTATATACTTATTATTTTATTACATATGTTTGGGGAGGGCTGGGAGACAAGCAGTTCTCTTTGATTTATGTGCACTAGTTGTACATCTCAATAGAGTACACTATGGTATCTGTACATACATGTGTTCAGCATGCACTAATGAAACTCAGCTTCCCTTTTCCACTGAACCACTGAGTGCAGGCCACACTACCTACTACTGGGCTCCTCCTTCCTCAGTGTCCTCAGGGTAGAGCTCATCCACACTGCAAATGAAATCACCTGCCCCTGAGTACTCTAAAGGTATTCTGACAATACATAAAATTTGTCTTCCAGTTCTGAATTTAGCCCCACAAATTGCAGTATGGGCATGAAGGTAGAATCTACGAGCTGGGGCACCAAATTTGCTTTCTGTAAGGACAGCTGCCTCTCAAAGATATGCTTCTTCGCCAATTTTCCAGTTCCCTGTATTCTCCTGGTCTCTCTTGGACAAGAATGCCTTTGGGCTCACAAGCAGGTTACTATTTTTGCCCAAAGTTGATATTTATCATTATGCCTATACTTGTGTTGGAAGTGTGTTCATTTAGTCCTCTCATTACCCTGGAAGGTCAATCCATGTGATTCATCAGAATTGAGATGTCAGTAGAACAGAACAAAACTTGGAGTTGCCAACTTGTTCTGTGGTCAGCAATAAAGAAATCCAGACAAGTTGGTTCTATAAAATATTTCTAAGTTTTCCAGCTTTTTCAGCCTTTCTAGTCATCCAGGGAATATTTCTCTGGAGTATTCAGAACACCAAGATCTATAATTTAGCTCCAGAATAAAGCTCTGAAGATTATAAAAGGATTTTAAGGCTTCTAAACACTTTGACTCACATATTTTATTTCCAAGAGTTCTTCGGGCTATCATTTACACAACTCATGTATTCTTTTTTTGATACTCTTTTAACAAACTTGAGTACCTACCACCTCAACTCATTCCCAACCAGAAATGGAAAATCAGAAAAGAGCAATTTTCTCATAATTTTTGCCATCTAAGATCAAGGAAAGATAGCAGACACAAAAATAAGGCAGTAAAGGGCCAGAGATTTAGCTCAGTAGTTCTGGTGCCTGCCTTGAGAGTGCAAGGACCCAAGTTCAATCCCTGGTAGCTACATACAACAATGTCAGGTGTGGAGACACGCCTATCAGCAATCAAAACCATATACCACAGTGCCAGGTGTGGTGGCTCATGCCTGTAATAACAGCATTTGGGAGGCAGAAGCAGGAGGATTGTTTTGAGTTCAAGGCTGAGCTCAGGACAAGCCTGAACTACAAAAGTGAGACTCTGTCTCAAAAAACAAAAAGCAGTAAATGTAAAAATAAGATATTCATGAACACAAAATTTATAGCACTGATAGTGACAGTAATCAGAAGCCTTTTCAGCCAACTACCATTCCCTGCAACGTCATTATTTTTCTCTTTGACTATTACAATCACCTCCTTGCTTATTCAGCCTGACTCTCCCTTCACTGTAGGTTTTCTGCAGTACTGTTACAATTATCTTCTTGCAAAAATACCAACCTACACCTACTCTAATGCTTCCATTCTCAATTTTGGTCTTTAAGACATTGTTTCAAACTGTACTTGGAGATTTGTTTTTATTTAGATACAGTAAGACAAACAGATCAGGAAATAACTTTCATTGCAAAGGCTATTTGACACTCATTTCCCAGCAAGAGATAGAGTGCCCCATGGGAGACACCAGCAAGGATAAAAGGGGTGAAGAAACAAGGGGAAAGTGTCTGGGAAAGAAAGAGTGAGATTATTCATGCCACACGTTTTAGGATTAGATAGCTTGAATAATTGTGATACTTCTTAGGCTGTCAAGGCCCGAGTTACCTATAACCTGGCCCTGAGCATTTGGGCAAATGACATAATGTTCTGGACTATAGGATCCTGGCTAGAGGAGGGGGCAGCAGTAAGGATTCAAGGTAAGTTAGTCTCTGAGTCGATGGCAGGCTTTCAGGGCACTGTTCACTGTCCCTCAGACTTCGCTAGTTCTGGAAAGAGTAGCAAAGCCTCAGAGTATCACAACTCCATGAAATACAGATATGAAAACAATGATTGACTGAGAAAGTTAATCTGAGCCATTCCCAGGCCAGAGCATAGCTCTGTCCTGTACCAGCCAGATACTCCCACCCTCACTGCTCCTGTGGTGTCCGTGTGTCAGAAATTCCTTTCTTTGCAGAGCCTTGAGTAAATCAGCTTACATTCCCTGATTCCTTTGCCGCAAATACATGCTCTTTCCTGTTGTTGCCATTTGCTTTGGTCGATAACTCACAGTAGATAATGTCCATGGGTCTGTAGGTCATGCCTCAGTCAACATGTGTTTCTCCACCATCAACTAACCCTAAAAAGAGCAATGGTCTCATCCGTCCTTGACCCCCACTGATGAACACAGACGCTGGACATCACAAGAGCACAGCCTCTCATAGTCAGGCATGTGCATGGCAGACTTCAAGCCTGTAGAGCAGAAGTAAGTAGCCCTAGGAACTTAAAGGATTGCCAGGGATATTATCATTAAGGCCAAACTCCTTTGCTTTATAAGAGATCTCCAAAGGCTCTAACACTGATAAAAATAGAATTTATTTGTAAAATCAAAAATCAACCTTATTATTGATGGACTGGGGTTCTGGAAAGCTGTTTTTCTTATTTTGGGAATGAAACCCTAATTCCCTCCTCATCACCTACTTTAATTAAAAAGTACTTTTCTGACTTCAAGAGACAAAACAAAAGTCACTGTAAGTGTATGTTGAATCTGTTTGAATCAACGAATGCTCTGCTTCACTCAAATTGTGAATGGAGAGAGGTTTAGCATTTTGGTTAATAAAGAACACTGGAAATCACCCTGCACAAGAGAGAGGTTTGCCTGGTGATAGGTTCTCCGTCACCACTGAAGACATTCTGTACAAAGTCTAATATTATCTTGAATTACTGAACAGAAAATAACTAACCAACTACTGATTTCATCTCTCTGTGTTCCTCCTGGATCTCTTGATGGAGACGTATGTGGCACATGATATTATCAGAAACATGTCGTGCTGTTGTAGGTTTATCCAAGTGTCGGTCCCTTTGCAGCCAAATTTGTATAGAATTCTCCCCCAGAATAGTCTTACAAATCTCTCTTTGCCTAAGTAGCAGATGCTAATCCTGCTTATTTCCATAAAAATAACTCAATACACAACACACATATACACCTACACATACATGTTGCAATGTATTGCATATACTTTATGTATTGGTGTGTGTATATGGGGGCAAGTTTGCTTTTCACAGTGTGATCATCTACTTTACCTCAAGAGCTGGTGTCTGTTGTTATAAAAGACCTTAATTGCAAAGGCAAGACCTAGCCCAAGGCTGAGGCCCTTGCATGGAGCTGTAGCATGTGGTACTTCACCCTCTTACTCCAAGGCAACACTTTGTCCCACTCCTGAGATTCCTACTTTGTCTAACTCCTTTGTAAAGGCCAATTGGTTTTATGGGTGCTGAAGTGTCACTAAGCATAAGTGATTTGTGATAACAAAGGAGATAATTAAGTGCTAGAATGGACTTAATTTATTGTGCATGGGATTACATCTCATGTTGGTTGTGTGATCTCAGTAGTTCCCAGAACTGGAAACTGTGTGCTCTTTCCTCATCTGATGTTTCTGTCAGAGTGAGACATGACCAGGAGCAGAGAGGCCAGACTGGAAGCTGGACCTGTCTTCCTGTTTCCTTGGGAGCCGTGGTCAAGCTTCTTACTCCACCAGGACTCCTTTGCAACCCAAAGTTTCTATCTGCCTTCTCCTCATGCATCTCTCTCAACTGATATGAGAAACATTGTCTCTCTTCTTGCTAGAAGGAATATAAAGTTATTTTTAAAACACAAAATAAGGACAGTATGAAACTTTCTCTCACACCATTTAATCAAATCCACCAACTGCTCACTGTTACCTCTAATTGCCATCTCTTACTTTACCTGGCTGTTATCCACTGTCATCTGGTTAGGAGTGAGTTGTGCACATCACTTCTGTCCTAAATACTTTAGAGTGTTGTCACTAATAAATGTACCTTCTTAACAACACATGGCCACAATACCACTATCAACTTCAGTAAATTTGCCATTGCTAGCAGTGCGTTCCTGACCTCCTTGTGGGTTTAATCCTAACAAATGACCCGGTGATGCCCTTTATAGCACTGTTTCCTTCCCCAGGATTAAGCTGAGGTCAGACACTGCATTTAGATGTCTTTGTCCTTTGTCTTCCCATAATCACTAATGTTTTCAGAGCCCTTTATTTGACTTTTATGACACTGTCACCATAGAAGAGTATGATCTCTTCTTTTTGTTTAAACACAGTCTTTCTCATTCTGTGTGTGCCTCATTATATTACAGTCATGTGTTCTGGAAGCACTGTGTAGAGTGGGTCTTCCTCTCTAGTATCTCTTTCTCTCATAGGTAATGCTAATTTTAATCATCAATTTGAGGACTTTCACAATTTCTCTGTGGCTCAGTCCCAGAGTTTCCCCTTTACAATATCTAAAAACGCAGTCTGTAAGGAGACATTTTAAGACCATGCAAATATGCTCCTCATTGAAATTTGGTACCCAAGGACAATTTTTACCTGATTTGCAATCTTGGTTGCAGAATAATTTTTTCAGCTGTAACATGACTCCAATCATTAACAGATTGCCCTCTGCACTCTACTGCAACTCCTCACCATTCTCTATCAACTTACCTATCCATATTGACTTATAAACTCATATTTTATATGTAGACCATGGATAAGCATTAAAAAGTCAAAACTTTATATAAGTTATACTATGGAAAGTGATGCTCTCCCCCTTTTAGCCCAAACACTTCCCTATTGACTTCTCATTGGTCACAAATTTGATTTTTGTTGTTGTTATCATTGTTGTCATTTATTTCCACAACATCTTCTAAATAAAGTCTGGTGTCTAAATCTTCCTGCACCCTAAGGTGTGGAGATGGGAGATGAGGGACCACATCTTTCAGTTCTAGTCATTGCTGGACCCTGGCATGGTCCCCAGCGAAGGCATAGTCTCTGTCTGGGGCAATGGGCTCTTTGCCAAATGAGATGTCAGGTTTCCTGGTTCAAGAGGCATGAGCTTGGCATATCTTCAGCATCAAGGGTTAGGGCATCAGCTGGAAGCACAGCTCAGGGCTCAGCATGACTCTGAGAGCAAAAGCTTTCCAGAAGCAGCCACCCTGGCCATGGTCACACCTTAGGAAAAGAGATGTGCAGGGGGCAGAAAAAAGTAAACATGGACCACTACAGAGCTCTGACATGGTGAGCTCTGATGAAACACCATGCCAACTACTCAGACTCTATGAGGAAGAGAGCCTCTTCCTCTCTGTGTGCAGTTCCAGCAGCAGTCTTCAGATCCTCAAGGTCCATCAGGAGGGGCTGACGATGTGTCTGGCATCCGAGCCATTGTGAGCCCTCAGAGATTATCCCAGCAGGAAGAAAACAGACAGTATGAGGACCCAGGCCACCTGGGTTACATACAGCCCTGAGGTCACGTGGTCAGCACAGCAGACAAGAGAGTGCGCATGGCGAGCTGACTCCATTCCTGCCCTCCACAGGGATATAGCCAGAGCTGAATGCCATACCTGTGTACATGCCTGGCTGTCTTGGTAGATAAGAGGACCCCACACAAAGGAGAGAATGGCACAGAATAAATTCTCATAACAGGCTGAGGAAGGGCCACCTTGAATTATTTTAATATTGCAAAACATTTGATGCCATCTCCACTCAAGCAAATGGGTGTCATAATAATTTTATAGATGAGGAAAAAATGCTCAGGAGTCCCAAGCAGCTTGGTGAGCAGCACACAGTAAATGGCAGAACCCTTTGCCAAAGCTTGAACCTTCTGAATACAATCAGGTCTCTGAGAGCAACACAGACGAATTCAGTGACTGACTTCCTACATAAGTATCCCCAGGCATTGGCCTTCTCCTCTCTGCCCCACACTTTGCCCACTTGTCCAGGGAGAGGGAGAAACAGAGTTATCACTAAATTATTACCTAGCTCCAAAATGAAAATCCAGCCTGTCCTTCTGCGTGTGTGTTTATGCTGAGTGTACATGTGTGTTTGTGTATCCATGTGCATATAGGTGTGTGAGTGTGCATCTGTGCAGAAAGGAGCCATTGTTCCCCAGTGGCAGAAGCTTTACACAACAGAACTGAAACAAATCTAGTAATCTAAGTTTAGGGAAGGTGTTTGGAGGATGAGTTGGCTGGAACTGAGAAGTTGGGGACTCCTTGATCCTCTGTATCATGATAAATGGAGGGACACAGTGAAGCAAATGAGCAGGGATTGCAGAGAAGATACCTATGATCCGGAGTGGTCCTAAGTCAACGTTAGTGTGACAGAAGTGTCCAGAGAGGGTTTCTGACTCCTCTCGAAGCTCTCTCTGGCTAAGGGCTTTGTCTTCCTCAGTTAATTCCTGCAGAAACATTGTGATGTAGCTGCTGATACCCGCATTTGCTGCACATGCACACAGAGAGCCTCAATTCAGTTTCAGGAGTTGCATGTGACTTGCAGCCAGGGAAGGAGCAGGCAGAATGGCGCCCTGGCACTGGGCATCACACAGGACTCCAAGCTCTGTGGTATCCAGGTGCTCTGCATTCCAGCAGAAAAAGGGCAGCGAGCTGGACAGCTGAGTGAAGCCACAGCCTGGACTCAGACATAGCTGTGTGGACAGGACACCTGGCTCTTGGTTTCTAAAGTTTCACCTCCTCTCTCTAGTCAGTTTTGTGGGGAGTAAAATATGACATTTAGTTAATTAATTTTTCAGACCTAGAAGGTCTGTGTAGGAAAGGCTGTAAATTAAACAATTCTCATTTCCATAACATTGCAGTCCAAAGGGTATGGCTTTATGATGCATCCCTGAAGCAACGATGCATGGCTTTTATTAAACAAAGGCCAGGATTCAAAAGCCCTGACTCCTGCTCCGTGAGCAAGTCAGGCATGTGAAACAGAAAAGTAATTGGATGTGTTTATCTCCTGATTTTTTAAAAAATCAGAATCTCTTTAACATTGCTGTCAGAGACTAGTCCCTAAGACAGGTCTACAGTGTGTTAAAATAGATAAAAGAAAGACCATTTACAATGTGATCCCCACTTATTCCTTTGAAGTGACTTCCCACAGCATTTGCAATGGGACAGGAAGAAAATAAAGGAGGAGTCCAAGAGGAGGAAGAAAAGGATGCAGAGTCCAAGAGGAGGAAGAAAAGGATGCAGAGTCTAGAGTAGGAAGGCTGGGGAGAAAAGAAAAAACAAAAATACTGACACAAATGCCCAGGCACAGAGAAATTTCAAAGGGATTTGATGGCAGCTTGGTGAGCACAGGGCAAGGGTGAGAATGTATGTTAATAAGAATCTTCAGTTTCAAAGAGGAAGTGTAGCATGAAGCACTTTCGTGTATTAGATGACTGAATCATTTCTTTTTCAGCCAGATATAAATGAGATGTGTAAATAAATAAACTGGTTTAATTAAAACAGTTAAATTTCATTAAATTAGTTTATATAAGAATTCAAACCTTGGGGGCCGGGGAGTTAGCTCAGTGGTTCCAGCGCCTGTCTTGCAAGCGCAAGGGCCCGGGTTCGATTCCCTGGTAACCACATAACAATACTGGGTGTGGAGACCCACACCCAGCATCAACCCGTACCACATACCACAGTGCCAGGCATGGTGGCTCACGCCTGTAATCCCAGCACTCGGGAGGCAGAGGCAGGAGGATTATGATGTGAGTTTGAGGCTGAGCTCAGGGCCAGCCTGAACCACAAAAGCGAGACCCTGTCTCAAAAAACCTAAAAAAAAAAAAAAAAAATTCAAACCTTGGCCTGGAGTAGAGCTCACTATAGAGCACCTGTTTAGCATTTATAAGATCCCATGTTCAATACTCAACATGCACACACACATACTCACACATAAACAGACACAGTTGGAGACTTAAGTTGATATCTATATCCTTAACCCATGTCTTCATTTACTTGTTCTTTGTGAAATGTCAAGGTAGTTTCTATATTCTACAGTATATTATTCCTTCCCTCAAGACCTGAATAGTCAAATATGATGTCCATTAACCACATAAAGAGAATGCGTACTTGAAATGAAACTAGTTACAACAGGGACCTACTTTGAGTAACTAGAAAACTCCTAGCAGTACCTGTAGTGTGTGCCTTGCATTATATTTCCACTGGACACCCACCTTTGGACTATGGAGATCATCTACTTTTTCTTGATGCTTAACAAGTTTTCTGTCATAGACATTTAGTAAGTATTAGTTAAAAGGATGAAATAATAACAATATAAATAAAACTTTCTAGCTACCTAAATTATTTATTTCATTTAATATCTGATACAGAATTCTTGCTTAAATCCTGTAAATTTTGCTGCTTATCTATATTTGACTATTTTTATCTTGAATTTACTGATAAATTTTAGATATATAATATGATGATGCTCATCACTAGAATCTTATACCTGTACATCACATATCTTGCTCTGTATTTTTCCCCATTCCCCTCCGCTTCCCTCAATGCTACCACCCTTCCTTATTTGCAAAGATGTTTCACTCTTTCCTTATTTTCTCATATTTTTTCTTTCCCTTCCTTCCTTTCCCCCACCTCTCTTCCTTAATTCCCCTTCTCCCATGAACACTTTCTTCCTATTTCACAATATCTATTATACATTGTTTCTCATTTACACATTTATTTTCTCATACCAGAAAAATTATTTGGTATTTACATTTGTCCTATTTTTTCACTTAAGAGTATGGCCTCAATGTGCTTTCATTTAGCTATAGATGTCTTGAGTTCATCATTCTTTATGGCGGAGTAGTATTACATTTTATTTAAAAAAAAAAACATGTTCTCTATGCAGTCACTTGTTGATGGGCATTTGGGATGTTTCTATAATTTAGACATTGCAAATTGTGCTACTGTAAACATAAGTAAATAGGTATCTTTGTGGTATGATACTTTTAATTCTTTTAGGAAGATACCCAGGAGAGGAAGAGGGCCTCTAATCACACTTTTTTGAGGCATGTCCACACTGATTTCCTAGATGGTTGCACCAGGTTACACTCCCATCAACAGTGGAAAATGGTTCCTTTTTCCTCACAGCCCCTCCAGCATTTGTTATTAGTTGATTTCTTCATAGCTGCCATTCTTTCTGGAGTGAGTTGAAATCTCAGTGTTGTTTTCATTTGCGTCTCTCAAATGACCAGTGACGTGGAACATTTTTTCATATGTTTATATGATGTTTCTATTTCTACATCTGAGCAAATTCTGTTTATTTCAGATGTTTACTTTTGGTCTGAGTTTAAATTTGGGAGCATCTGGGGTTTTTTTAAAGCTCTTTGTATATTCCAAGTAATAGTCCTTTGTCTGAGAAACAGCTGATAAAGATTTTCTCCCACACTGTAAACTGTCTTTTCATTCTGTTGGTGGTTTCTCTTGCTATGCAGAAGCTTTTTTAACAGGAGGAAATCCCAGTTGTTGAGTGCTTGTGCTAATTCACATGCAACTGAGGTTCTATTCATGAAGTCTTTTCCTATTCTAATGTCTTCAAGAGTTCTAAATAGCTTCTTTTCCAGTTGAACTCCCAACTTTGTGCTGGCAGAGCAAGCAGGATGCCACTGAGCTAAATCCCTGGGCTGTTTCTGTTTTTATACTTAAATATTTAATCCATTTTAATTTAATGAATGATGAGATATATGGATCTAGTTTTAATCTTTAGCAAGATAAGACTTAATATTTCCAGCACCCTTTATTAAAAATGCTATCTTTCCTCCAGTGAAGATATCTGGCTCCCTTGTCAAAGATAAAGTGGCTTAGCATGTCTGGAGTTGTTTCTACACCTTCTAGTCTATTCCATTGATTCTCAAATCTCTTTCTTGGCCAGTGTCCTGCTGTTTTTATCACAATGGCTTTCTAAGATAGTTTCAAATTAGGAATTGTGGTACCTCCTGCCTTGTCTTTGTTGTCTCGAATTACATTTGCTTCTCTAAGTCACTTCTGATTCCAGATTAATTTTTGAATTATTTTCTGTACTTCTGTAAAATATGCTTTTAGAATTTCAATCGAGATTGTATTATAGAAGCTTTGAAAGTATGGCTATCTTCACTACATTGGTTCTTTCTACCCAGGAGCAAGGGTTGCCTTTCCATTTTCTGATATACTCTTTGATCTCTTTTTTCAGAGTGCTGTAGTTTTCAGTGTAGAAGTCTTTTACTTCTTTTGTTAGATTGGTTCCTCGATAATTTATTTTTTAATGCTATTTTGAAAAGAAATGTTTCCTCAATTTATTTCTCAGTGAGTCTCTTGTTTGTGTATAAGAGGGCTACTGATTTTGGAATGTTGACTGTATCCAGCTACTCTGCTCAATCTGGTTATTAAGTCTAGAAGTACTTTTGTGGAGTTTTTGGGGTCTTCCATATAGAGTACTATGTCTTCCATAAATAGTGTCAGTTTAAATTCTTCCTTTTCTATCTTTACCCCTTTTATTTCTTTTTCTTATTCAGTTGCCTTGGCTTATATTTCTAGAGCTATCTTGAACAGAAGTGATAATAGTGGACATTTTTGTCTTGTTCTTGGTTTTCATTTGAAAGATTTCAGTATTTGACCATTTAAAATGATGCTGGCTGTTGATTTTTCATAGGTGGCTTTTATCAGGTTGAGATGAAGACTCTTGGTCTCAATTTTCTGTGGGTTTTTATCATGAATGGATGTTGGATCTTGACAAACATTTTTTCTACACCTCTGAGGATGATCATATGATATTTTTCTTTGGACTGCTAATATAGGTTAATATATTTATGATTTATTTATTTAAATAAATTTATTTATTTATTTATTTATTTACCAAATATGATTTATTTATTGAACCAACTTTGTATCCCTGGGGTGAATCTAAATTGGTCAGGGTTTATGATCTTCTTGATGATTCTTTGTATTCTGTTTGCCAGTGTCTTGTTGGAAATTTTTGCATCTATGTTCATTAGGGAGATTGGCCTATAGTTCTCTTTTTTGGTTGGGCATTTCTCTGCTTTTGGAATCAAGGTAATGCTTGCTTTCTTGAACAAATTTGGGAGTTCTACTTCCCTTTAAATTTCATTAAAGAGTTTGAGAAACAGTAGGCTTAGCTCTTCCCTAAATTTCTTGTAGAATTCAACAGTGAAACCATCAGAACCTGAGCTATATGCCTCACTTATCTTAAAGTCAAATCCCCTTTCCTCAAGAAGTGTTTTCGATTACTTCTGTGAACAGTTTTTTATGTAACTTGCACTATCTCCTGCTTCTTCATTGACTCCAATCTTATATTATTCTTCTTTGAATCACCTAACAGCTGCTGGATTGATTTCTCATGGCTCCTTGCTATTTTTAAGAAAGTTTGCTTTTCTTGGTCACTAACTATAATCTTGCCTTCAATGTCTGAGATTCTGTCTTCACATTTGCTTGTACTACTGAATAACCTTTCAATGGGGTTTTAATTTTCTTGATATCTCTTTGAATCGTTTATTAGATTCCAAGAGTTCCTACACTGGAATTCTCTCATATTACTCAGCTCCTCCATTTTTTAATCTGTGTCTTTGTTGTTATCTGAAAGATTATTTCTGATTTCATTTTTTCAGATCCTGCTAGTTCAGGAATGCAGGTGGTAGAGTTCCAGATTTTTTCACCTCATTCTCTGAATTTCTCTTTGGTGATCTGGAACTCTGAGTTTGTGTCTTATTTAAGTGTCTTCTCATTACTATTTTGTTGTTGTTGTTGTTCTTGTTTAGCTATTTTTAAAATTTATTACTATTTAGTAATTGCTTTTTGCCAGAATCTTTACTGTTGATATTTGGAGTCCTTAGGGAATGTCTACTTCTTGGATTGTCTTCCTGGTGTAGTTGGCCTTTGAGTTTTGTGTTGGCGTTTATGCAATCATAGTCTTGGTAAACCAGGAAAAATGACTGGCTAGAACAATCAGTCACCTTGACCAAAGTAATACAATCAGCAACAACAATAACATCACATACAGCTTAGGAAATGACACATTGTGGTAGCTATTATTTTTATACTTTTAACTGCATAAACTAGACTTGTAGTTATATATCAAAATCAAGAACCAACCATAAATATGTTTATAGACTACTAGCCTTAATATAACATCTTTACCCTCTGGAAAGAAGACTTAGAAAAGAGAAGGGAGGATGGAAAGATAGAAAGCGAGGTTAGAAATAGGGCTAGAGTACACAGGAGGATCACAAGTACTTAGAGAAACTGATGGAAACAGGAGGAAAAGAAAGATGTAAGGAGCCACAACAAGAACAGACTACAGGAACAAGAAAACTAGACAGAAACAGGAACAACAAGGGAGAGAAAGGAAGAAGAAAAGAGAAGTAAGAGAGGAAAAAAAGAAAAAAAAAGAGTTTCCTTCCAAGTGAGATTCTACTATTATTGTATACAACCTGGGAAGCTTTATGCAGAACCAAGCCCATTTATCTCAGTGAACCAGATAGAATCCAGTGAGATTCAGTCTGATTTCTAGTTGCCAGCCAGATGTTACAAGGTTCTATTGTGGGCTTGAACTTCCCTTCCTTGCAGCAGGTCTGGTTGAGTAGGAGATATTGGTCCTAACAACTCACCAATTGCTAGAGTCTGCTATAGTGAAGATCCTCATTTTTTTCCTCTCCCAGTGGCTCAGAGGAGCCCTCTTTTTACTGCTCACCACTGCACTATCTTCCCAAGCTCATCCATAGCTCTCTGGTCCAGGTTCCTCTGCTGCACAGTGTGGGGCACCCTTGGGGAGGTGGGAACAGGGCATCTTTGTGAAGGCCTTGTGAGAGGTCTAAATTCAATAGCCTTCTTATACACAAATAACAAACTCACCGTACATAGCAGTGAGTAGTACTTCACAAGGTGAGGAGGAATCATGGTTATTTTGGAAGTTGCTTTGGCTACGCTGTAGTTGAATGGCGTGTCTTGAGTAAAACACTAAAGTTCCACCAAGACTGTGGCAATGATATGAGAACTCAAGCCAGTGATGGCAACAGGTGGCACCATCTATAACTGACTATAGTATGAGAGTAAATATTGCATGTGTATATTTGCAACTTTCCCCTTTCATTGTTTCAACACATCCAGAAAGCAAGCCTTCTGAATAACAGCATTCTCTTTTAAAATAATCCAGAGTTCTGGTTATGAAAGGATTCGCTCCAGCACAGAAGCCTAAATGTGACACATGGCAGTAGCTCATTGGCCACAGTTCTCATCCCCCTTCTGATGCTCACTTCTGGATTCATTTTCTTTCTTTATTCCCCCTAAGGACATCACTTTCTCCAAAATCAATAACTACTTGATTTCCAAGGTCTGTCTTCCAGACATTCAGAATCATCTTGCCCTGCTGCAAGCCCTCCTGTCCTGGTCTCCCTGCACTCACACTGTATTTCTGGATAGTGAGGCAAGTCTGCATATATCTGGAATGAAGACAAAAACAGGCTACCTCTGGGCACTTTGGAAGGTAAGTGAATTAATGAAAGTAAAGTGCTAAGTAAACCACCAAGTGTCAGCAAGGTAGGAAGTGCCATTCTTACTAAACTGAAATGGAATCAAACATATCTTGCTACTCTTTTCCTGATCCTTGAATTCCTGAGCTTTTTGAGTCTTTTATAAAACAGGAAAGGCCATTTCCATGTGCCTAATACATGCAGCTTTTGATTTTTACCCATGAAACTGATTCTTTTGCTTAGTCTCCTAATTCCCCTATTTTCTACTTGACATCTGCTGTAGAGAGGAGAATGAAAGGTTAATCCTGCAGTAATGAGAAAATTTACTTCTAACGCTGTCCAAAATATCTCTCTGCCCTTATCATTCAGCAATTATAATAAGCTAACACAGAATTATATTTTATTTTAATTGGCTATAAATATTTAGCACTTAAAATTTAATAACTCTTTTCCCCCCAAAAATGCTCCTTGTTTGTGTGGATTTTAGTACAACGTGTAACTTCAGGCCATGCAGAAAAGTGCTTACATGCTGGATTGTTGACTTGGATGACTTGGTCATAAATTGCAAACTGGTCACATTTCTCTCATCCTGTTCAGGGTCTGGATGGGTTCTTTCACCATTTGTGTGTAGACTGACCACACAGTTTTTCTTTAGACAATGGAGCCTCAGCCACCATGATACAAGCAGGGACTTGAAAAATAATTGCTCAGTAGGATTTGTCTTTGTACTGTTTGGAGGATGCTTTGGCTTCCAGTAGGTAAGAAGTCCAAGGAAGCCTGCTGGAAGATGGCAGATGTGCTGATCTGTCACCATTGATGTTTGGCCTCTAGCCAGACTTCAAGTCCATCCTGGCCCCCCCTCTTCACTGGTCAATTGACCAGGACACCAAAAGAATGACCCAAGTAACCAACAGAATGGATGACCTAAATATATGGTTTTGTTTTGACCCGCTGAGTCTTAGCGTACTAACACAGCAAAGGGGAACTGAGAGGAAAGTGCTTGCTTAGCTAGAAGTGGGGGGCTACTATTAAAAACAAACCCTCAAACACTGACACTTCTTTTGCACCTGGACAGTGGGCAGAGGCTTTGAAAGCAGTAGGCAAAATGCTAGTGTGTGGAATATGCAACGGGTTGGCATCTGTAGGTGCCAGTGATGGCTAGAAAGCTGGTGAGGAAATGTTTCAGCAGCTGGAGGACAGAATCATTTTCTGTAAGGAAATGGTTTGCAAAGCTACAGCTTGGAATAAATTAATGACTTTAATTTACTTTATAACTTTTAACTTTTTTGTCTAGCTCAGGTCATCTCAAACCAGAATGTGTCTGTTCTCATGTGTGGAGCAGCTATGTGTGAAAATATTCAACAGAGATGAGCTAAGAAAAGAACTATTTAGTCTGCACACAGATAAATTATAGGATATGTAGAAGGATCTATACTTGTTGGAAACTTCTGAAAGATTAAATATGGCATCTACTACATCATCAGCTAAAAATAATAATCATGAAAGGCTCCTGAGAAACTTAAATATATTTTTGTATAAATCTAAGCTTAAAATAAGTTTAAAGTTTACAAAGGGAGCCTGTTTCAAATAACTTTAAGTGTGGTTTTCACCAAGTAGATTATAATACAATCAGATAAGTAGAAAATCTACAGTATTTTGAGAGGACTAGAATAGCAAAAGGGCACTGGGTTGCATAAAGAGGAATAGAAATTGCTCAAAAATATTCCATTACTTACAATTTTTAAAATCTAAATAGCGTTTTCCTTTTTTTTTCTCATCAACAGCACATAAGAGTTTCTTTTCTCCACATATTTTCCAACACTAGTTACAGTTTTCATAATAGAAAATTTAACAGATGTGACATCATAGTTTCTTGTGATTTTTATTTAGATAATCCTGGTGATTAATGATGCTGAGAATTTTTTCCATGTACTTGTTGATTATTTTTCTGTCTTCTTTAGAGAAATATCTACTTATATATTTCATTTTTTAGTCAAATTGTTTTTGCTATTGAGTTTTTCAAGGTTCTTTCCATATTTTGGACATTGCTTGCTTATCAGATAAATGGTTTTCTAATTGTCTCTCATTTAAATTATCTCTTGCCTCTATTAATTGATTTATTTGATGTATGGAAGTCTTTTAAAATTCATTCCTAATATTCTATTTTACATTTGTCCCCTGGGTGATAAGATTCATATCTAAACAATTTTTAATCAACTCAACTTTAAAAATATTTATCTTATATTTCAGTAATTAATTTAAGATAAAGATTATGGCTTAAGAAAACACTTTCTATTCCTACTTTTTTTTCTTTATCTTTATTGTTACATTACATATACACCTCATGATTGCACTCCATAATGGGGATTTGTACCAGTATAAGACACAACTTAATTCTCATTTTTTCCCATAGCCCTACCCACCCTACCATCCCCCCCATATACATAAAATTTGTTTCCTTACTTTTTTGTTACAATCTCAACATTTTCCCCTTTCACCCTATCTTACATTGAGCATTTTCTATTTCACAACACAGAACATACAATGCTAGGACTCATTTACATCTTCATTTTCTCATACCAGAGAAAAGATGCGATATGTACCTATCTGTGACCTACTTATTTCACTTATGAGGATATCCTCAAGGTATGTCCATTTAAGTAGAAATGGTTCAAATTTATCATTTTTTATGGCAGAGTAATACTCCATTCTGTAGAAGAACCACAGATTTTTTATCCAGTCTCCAGTTGATGGACACTTGGGTTGTCTCCAAGATGTAGCAATCACAAATTGGGCTCCTATAAACATGGGTGCATATATGTCACTGTGATATGAGTCTTTTAATTCTTCTGTGTATATACCTGAAGGGCAATGGCCGGGTCAAATGGGATTGTCAAGCCTAGCTTTTTGAAGATTCTCCAAACTGATATCCACAGGGGTTCTACGAGTCTACACTCCCACCAACAGTGGAGAAGGGTTCCTTCTTCTCCGCAGCCTCGCCAACATTTGCCGTTGGCTGAATCTGAAATGGAAGCCGTTCTATGTGGAGTGAGATGAAATCTCAATGTTGTTTTCATCTGCATCTCTCGAATGACTAATGATGTTGAGCATTTCTTCATATGCTTCTTAGCTGCTCTTACTTCTTCCTCTGAAAAATATCTCCTCATTTCAGATGCCCATTTTTGAATTGGGTCATTAAATTTGAGTGGGCTGATTTTTTTTGAGCTCTTTATATATTCTAGATAATAGCCCTTTATCTGAGGAACAGCTGGTAAAGATTTTTTCCCACATTGTTGGTTGCCTTTTTGCACTGTTGGTGGTTTCCTTTGCTGTGCAGAAGCTTTTTAAAAGAATGAGGTCCCATTTGTTGATTTCCTCAGCCATTTCCTGTGCTATCGAAGTTTTGTTCATGAAGTCTTTCCCTAAGCCAATGTCTTCAAGAGTTTTACCTAACCTGTTTTGTAGTAGGTTTAGAGTGTCTGTTTTAATATTTAGGTCTCTTATCCACTTTGATTTTAGCTTGGTACATGGTGAAAGAGTTAGATCTAGTTTTAGCCTTTGGCAAGTTAAAACCCAGTTTTTCCAGCACCATTTGT